>OV839568.1:57512202-57640588 GCA_929447395.1 Epistrophe grossulariae
GTCAAGTTATATCAAAATCTCGAATACATACAGTTTATCTTTTTTATTGAATACTCACAAATTTAAGAATGGAATCTTCCGAGCGTGACAATTAATATATTTGAAATACATAATTCGAATGGATTTTAAACAAGAAACTTGTATACCATCTTTTAGTGCGGTGGATTTAAAGTTGTTACAAATTTTTCTACGTTAGCCAAAAAATGTTTCACAATTTTTATTTAAAAACAATTTTTTTGTTTAAAAATTGTTCACAATTTTTGTTAAATATCATGCATTGCATCATGATTCAAATTTAGCACCACAAAACAAAATGAAGAATGGAAGCAAATTCTCCTGTTCAAAACACGATTTGACTACTTAATTTGTTAACAGAAATAATGATGCAACTGATTGCTTTTTTTTAATGCTTAGTTAAGTTGTGTTGGGTCTGAAAGGGGTATGTCCTAGCTCAATTAGTTTTCCATTTAAACTAACATTTTCATCGCAACTAATATATTCGAAGAGTTGAGCTACTAATTGTCTCACTACCCGCACATCACCACCCTTTCGTGATTTGTAACTTGATACTTTTATACAAAATTGTTATTAATTATTATCCGCTCAATTTTATGACCTAACCTAACTGATTTTAAATTAATTTTTTTTTTTTAATTTATCTTTCTCAAGCTATTTCAATGAAATTCTGCTTGATACTACTCGCTGGATTGTCAGCTGCTTCGGCCCAATTTGGTGGATTTGGGGGATTTGGTGGATTTGGTTCGAATATTCCATCAGTACCATCATTTACCGGAAATAATTTATTGGGACAGATTTCGAAAATACCTTTACTTAATAATGTTCAAGACTTTGGTGATTATCTGGTAAGTATCAGTTTTGATTTTTTTTTTTTGATTTTATAAAATTTTATTTGGACAAGAATAAGATCAGGATTGTTTTGTTTGTTTGTTTTTGTATAGCAAAAAACTGGAAAAACTTATGCCAATGCTGCTGACAAAGCATTGCGTGAAGGAATTTTCAAGACTAACTTAGACTTGATTGAATCGGCAAACAAGGCTTATGAGTTAGGCCAGAGTACATTTAAACTAGGTGTTAATTTATTTTCCGACTTATCCGTATCAGATGTTTTATCAAAAATTACTGGTTTAAAGAGGAATCTTTCGGGAGAGTAAGTTTATTTTTTTACTCGTATAAATTGTAATTTCCAAATTACTTATGTTAATAAATTAATAATTCTAGTCAAAAAGCCAAGGCCCATCAGGAGCCTGCTACTGTACCTAGTACTGCAAATATACCTGACAGTTTTGATTGGCGTGAAAAAGGAGGAGTAACACCAGTTAAATTTCAAGGTACATAATAGGCTCTTAAATTATGTACTAAAACTTTTATACATTTATTTAAACGGGTACTACTTTTTTTTTTATAAAATGAAGGTTTTGATTGCAATTCATGTTGGTCATTTGCTGTTACTGGAGCTGTTGAAGGCCATCATTTCCGAAAGACTCATTCATTGGTTACACTATCTGAGCAACATTTGATTGATTGCAGTGCAGATTTCGGAAATACTGGTTGCAATGGTGGTTATCAAGAATATGGATTTGGTTATATTATCGAAAACAAAGGTGTTGCCAAGAACGAACCATATCCTTATAAAATGAAAGATGACACATGCCATTACAAACAAAATACTAAAGGTGCTGATATGAAAGCATTTGCTGTAATTGAAGCTGGTGATGAGAAGAAAATGAAGGAAGTTATTGCAACACTAGGACCCTTGGCTTGTTCTATGAATGCTGGAGTAGAATCATTTGTATTGTATAAAGAAGGAATTTATGATGATGAGGAATGTAACAAAGAAGAAGTAAATCATTCGATTTTGGTTGTTGGATATGGTTCGGAAAATGGTAAGGACTATTGGATTGTAAAGAATTCATGGAGTGATAAATGGGGGGAAGGTGGATATGTTCGAATTCCCAGAAATAAAAATAGTTTTTGTGGAATTGCATCAGAATGCAGTTATCCAATTTTGTAATTTAAGCTTATATATTGCGTATTGTTAACTTCATTGAAAATAAAATATGTTTGAAAGAATGGATTACTCACGAGAAACCACTTTGATGTTTTCTTTGTTTAGGTATTTAAATATACCACAGTTTTATTTGACGTGGACTATTGTATGACTTTTTTTTAAGAGAAGAGCAAAGTTTTCAAAAATTGAAAATAAAAATCTGGGTGGAATTGATTAAAATTAATTAATAGATTGATCGACGGTGGTTTTTAAGGATCATACGGTGACAATTAATGGCGAACAAATCAAATTTGGTTCAAAAACTCACCTAGTTGGACCGTTTTAGGTTGGTGGACCAGGTACCTTGTGTGCCCCGATTATGTTTTCAAAAATGTTTTTTTTTATATCTAAAGAAAGTTATTGTGTTATTTTCAAAAAATCGAATTTTCAAAAAAACTAAAGTTAATTAAAAAAAAAGTATCTCAATATGTTAAAATTATACCTTACACAAAAATTTACGAAATTTGTTTACAAAGTAAATTTTAAAATTCGCGAAAATAGTTGATGGACATTTCTTTTCTAAAATAAGGGTATATTGGCTCACTTTATTGACATTATTCACCTATACCCAAGTGGATCAAAACTCAAAAGCCCATTATGGCCTATTGGCCTGTGGACTTATGACCCTTGCCGCCATTGGTTCTGGTGAACAGGGCCGGACCAACCATATGTGCAAGATGTGCAAATGCACAGGGCGCAAAATTCTGGGAGCACATTACCAGGAGCAAGAAAATCGGCATTAGGCAATAACGCACAAATCGATTTGGAAATATCGCCCAAAAAAATTCTGAACAATTGTTGTTGTTTTTTTTTTAAAGGAAAGAACACCCAAAATAAAAATTTTAAAAGTCAAATGGGAAATAACGCCCAGAATTGGAAATATCACCCAAAAAAATCCAGAAAAACCTCACTGTCTATGCGCTGCGAATTTCGAAGGCTATCTTATCATTGAAAATTTTCTTTGGAAATATCGCCCAAAATTTAGGAAAGAACGCCCAAATAAAAAAAAAAAAAAGTGGAAATATTGCCCAAAATTGAACACATTTCGACCTGGTGGTGAACACATTTGAACCAGATTCATAAAGGTCAAAACTCAAAACGCACAAAAACAGAGATGTCGCAATTCAGAGAAACTATTTTATTAAAAATCTATTTTTTCGGAGTGACCAATTTAGATTTTTAACAATTATTGATAGCAGTTATTTCAATATTTCATCCACAGAAACACATAGAGACTTATATGACCGGTACTTGAAGAAAATCAGATATATACGAGCGAGACGAGGCTCTCAAAAGTCAGCGATCAAAATTTGTTTCTATGAATAAATACTAAAATTTTGGTTGCAAAATGCAAAATGCAAAGCTATTAAACAATGGCTGGAGTTTCAAAATATTTGATGAAAAATCATGAGTTCCGAAAGTCAAAAGAGAAAATGGTGACAAATTTATCAGTTTCTAAACGTATTCTAAACGTCAGCGATCCCTATTAATTGAGCAGCAAATGCTTCCAATTTAGTTTGGATGCTTTCATTCCACAATTCTTGACGTTTGATCTGTAAGTGTAAAGCTACGATTAGACGGTCAACGCAAATGGTCAATGCGGTGACTCTCTGACATCTAAATGACGTCAAATTTTGTCTCAAAGTTGTCAGCGTGTGATCGTCAACACAAAACACTGCCAATGCGTTGGCGACTTCGTTTTCACTCGCGTTGGCATATACATTTTGGGGTCAACGCATTAACTATCTTTTTTTTTTTTTTTTATACAATTTGGCTTATAACTAATATGATACTATGATAAATTTACATTTGTTGGCACATAAGGGGCCTAACGTTATACAATGTCTTAAGTTTAACAAATTATAGATATATAATTTACATGTCAAAAAATTTAATTTAGAAGTCGGTTGACTTAATCGTCCTCAGGGTGTTCATTCTCGGTTGTCAATGGTATGTGACCGTGTAATCGCCCTGTCAACGCAATTAGGAAACATTGACAGAAAGCTCTTCAGCGCATTGACTGTATTTCAAAGTGTGCATAGGACAATTTTTTACCGGGTAAACCTAAAATTTTCTGATTTTATAGAGGTTTTTTAATCTATCAACATCATAGGCATCCTTCAACTGAATTTGACATTTCATAGGTTGACTGATTTAACATTTTAACGTCGTGTGATCGTCTGTGCGAAAAATTGTTGATTTTTTTCTCAAATATCTCACTCACACAAAAAAAGTCTTTCAACTGTCACCCGAAAAACTGCTCCTGAAAAGGCTTAGCAAAGTAATAGACGAAAGAAAGCTAATTCCAAACCATCAGTTTGGATTCAGAAACAAACATTCGACGATAGACCAAGTGCATCGAATTACGGATGTTGTTGAAAAGTCACTTGAAGAAAAACAAGTATGTTTGGCTTTATTTCTAGATATTGCTCAAGCCTTTGACTAGGTTTGGCATTTGGGACTTGAGTACAAACTACAAAGAGATCTCCCAAGGCAGTTCTACGAAATACTGAAATCCTATGTTACCGACCGACTCTTTAGAGTACGGTACGACTTACGAGCAAGAGTATTCGGAACTTAATAAAATTAAAGCCGGTGTACCACAAGTACCAAGTATACTAAAACCCGTTTGGACTTATGGCATCCAACTGTGGGGTTGTACAAAGAAAACAAATGCTGAAACCATACAAAAATTACAAAACAAAGTCCTTCGTGGAATAATAAATGCCCCTTGGTATTTAAGAAATAGCGACGTGATCTACAAATAGAAATGGTTACAGAAGTGGTTAGAAAACACGCTGTATCACATAATCAGCGACTGCATAGTCATTCTAACTCCGAGATGGAGATTGTATTAAAAGTACGTGACAATGTTCGAAGACTAAGAAGAACCAAGCCTCATGGTCTAAATGCAAAAAATGCGATTTTGTATTTAAGAAATAAAAATATTTTGTCGATCTTTCATAGATATCCCGGTGGTTTTAGTGCGGTACAAGTCCCAAACTACTTGGTACGGAATATTACCAAGTGTTTTTTGAAGATTTCCACCTGTAGAAAAAAAAAATGTTTCACGCGAGAATATTACTTGAATCTGGCGCACCGATGAATTTTGGCTGGAACCTATAGCTACACTGCTCGCTTTTACGCACACAAAATCTACCTGTCTCACTGGATGCGCCCTTCAGTGAAATGCCTATGTAAACAGGCAATAACATATCAACGCGTTGACACTAAAGTATAAAAAAAGCGTTGACACTAATAACACGTCAACGCATTTTGGGACAACATTAAACGACTGTTGTATGAGTGACAACAGTTGGTCAATGTTAACGTTTCATTCATTGCAACACGGGCTACGCGTTGACAGTAAGATGGTGATATTTTTGGTAAAGTCAAGGAGTCAACGCATTGACCATTTACGTTGACCATTTAATCATAGCTTAATAAAAATATGGAGTCGCTAACAAAGTACGTTTATTTTTATATTGTTAGTAGCTGGCCCGCCCCGACTTCGCACGGGTTTCGTAAAAAATTAACAAAACAAACTTTATGTATAAAAATAACAGTGATATGTTTAAGGCGCTAGTTTTAGCTATAATGAAAAACCAACACTGAAATTTTTGAATCATTTTTTTAAAATGCAGTAATAATTAAAGCCACCAGCTTTATTTTGCTTCAACATAATCAATGATTTAGATTTCATAGGGCTAGTTTTTTCACAGCCGATCAACTTTAATCAAGGATTATTGCAACTGGTAAGTCATCGATTTTTTACCAAAAAATCCATAATCATGAAAATTCTAGTTTTCCTCCCAAATATAAAAGCTTTCCTCTAAAAACCCCATTGCTTTAGTATAGGTACTTTTGTTAAAACGAAACTTAGGGCCAGTTTTATGTAAAAATATATTTTCGAAAATTTTTTAATATTATTTGATTTTAAAAGGATATTTTAAAAGGTGTTTTAAGTAATTTCTTTTCAAATTTGAGGACAATATTTTTTAGAAAACGGTGTAAAAAAGATCTATTTTTTTGGTCTCGATTCAACCTATACATGCTGCTCGAGTTATTTGCTGCATCCTATGCAAATCAGCCTGTATAGTGTGTATGCCATCTTAAGCGAATAACATACTTCTTTTCAATTTCTTTAAAGATAAGAATGATTCGAAAGAAGATCCATGGATAGGTAGCCGTAGGGACCTCCGCCGCCTAGGTAGACAGCAGCTGTCTGGATGGGTCATAAAAAAAAATCTAAGAACTTAGTTAAATTAAATGTTGTCTCCTTTTTATATCTTAAAAATATTGAAATAAATTAAACTCATCTTCTGGTCACACTCACACTTACGTTTTCTTGCCGTCAAAAGAAAACATCAGAGCTTTGGATATAATAAAACCCTTGAGGGCCATTTCTCAATGAAAATTGCACCAGAATTTTGCTGTTTTCTTTGTATGAATATATGTATATGTATTTAATATTGTTGTACGTATAAGAGGCATCCCATTATCATCATCACTACACCATCATTACCGCTAGATGTGACCGAAAAAGCCGACCTGCCTCAACTATTAATACAAACACGGTGTACTACAAGGCCACATGAATGTAGAGTTTTCACAAGCGATAGCAGTTGTGGCACTTACAGCAGCCACATCGCGCGTTCAACGTGCATACCTCTCTGACTCTATATTATAATATTGTGAAATGGTATAGAGGAAAAAGGGACGAATTTATGGACCACACCGAGCTTTTGGCCTACATATACATAACATTGGAAAGGATGGGTTTTCAGTAAGGAATTTACTCTGTTGTTGACGTATGCACAAGCAAATGCATCATACAGTAGCAAGAGAGCGAGTGTGAAGGTTTTTTTTTTTTTCATTTTAAAATTTTGCAGCCACGCCTGTTTCAAAACACCAGGCTCCAGCATGGATAAAGATTGGAATTATGTCACATTCATATATTTATAGGTAGGTAACTATGTATAAATACATATGTATGAAGGTTTATTATAAAGTATGTACAGTGTAGGTACCTATACATATATTTTGTTCAGCAAAAAGTTTTTCATATACACACATATGTATGTATACAATTCAACATACTGGGTTGGGTGTACGAGTATACCATACCTATCTATACAATCTACAGCCCTGAAAGTTAAAAATTGCGTGCTTGAACATCCGCGAGGCTTTATTTATGAAGCAATTAAATTTTCATTTGTAATTTAATTTTGTGGCGGAATGCACAATCAAAGGGAATTGTGCAACAGAACCAAAGATTTAAGTAGGCCGAAAAAATGTGTTTAGGTGAATTTGTGAGTACCTAATACCTATGTACCTATAAAACTTTGTTTTCAAACTTTCAAAATTTAATATGACCTTTTTAAAGCCATGCTTGATTTTGAATAAAAATTATCAGAAAAAAATATATGTGTTAAAAAGTTTCTTATAGTAATTTTTAAGTAAATATACTTTTTTTATTATTATAATAAAATAAATTTAATTGCTTTTTTTTGCGCGCATATAACTCGGTCGAGCATCATTCGATTTGTAAGGTGATTTTTTGTTGGATTCGTGTTAAACCAGGTAAGGACACTACAATCCGAAAATTAGAGAATTTATTCGGAAAAGTCGGGAAATCATGAAAAGTCGAAATTGCATACTTTCAAGGGTCTTTGGTGGCGATGGATCTGAAAACTCCATTTTGCATGGCAAAGATAAAATAATAAAAATTCTAAGAAATGCCCTAACGGAATTGACCATCGTCTTATTTTGTCCCTCTCGGAATTGGGATCGCCATCAGATGGCGTTAAGCCCTCAGACTGCTTCATTTTTGTATATACAAAAATTATTCGAACTTGCTAAAAAATTCATTTTAAAAGGGTTTAAAGACCCACTTTTAAAAATGCTACGTACGAAGCCGTGCCCAACAGCTTGTTTTAATAAAAGAAATTAATTCTTTTTTGTTTGTAAATATATGCGCATAACTCGGCTGTATATCATCCAAAATGCATATATGAATTTTTTTTGTTAGATTCGTATATTGAACCAGAAAAACAGACAATATCGTCCATTTACTGCATTTCGGATGAAATAAAATTGAAATCGTATTTCAATTTCACGTGAATTGAAATTCCATGTTCTAAAATTCGATCGTTTTCGAAAATTTCTCAATTACTTCGAACTGTCAAAATTCAAGGTGCCTCCATTTTAAATTGTGTTTTTAAGTGAAATTACATTGAAAATGAAAATGGATTCATTATTATTGGCATTTATAAGGGAAAAAAGAAACAAATTAACCGAACAATTTTGCGATAAAAAGATGAATAGGTCATTTGAACTTATAAATTGAGAAAAAATTAATTTTTCGGTTTCGAAATTAAATCTAAATATAAAACACACACAGCAATAAATTTTTGATGAAAATTTTATTTAATTATAAAGTTTGGACTTTGCCATTGAGTGTGAGAAACATTAGCCGTTTTTTTTATGGCCCATGATCCATATGGATCATCCTGCGAAAATAAAGCAGCCTCACAGTGAGGAGAGGCAGAAGTCTATTTTCGGACCATGAAACGTGAACTCGATAAAGAGCAAGTTCATGAGTTGTTGTTGTTAGGAATGTAATTTGGTGATCCATATGGATCAATTCTAATCTAAAAATAAAAATCGGCTAATATCATTCAAATGGCCACCTCGGGAAGATTCGCAGCATGCGATTCTTTTGAGGTAATTTTTAACCACTTTTTCGAACATTTCGCGCGGTATCTCAGCCATAACTTCAGTAATTTTGGTTTTTAATGCGTCTAGAGTTCGGGGATTATTCGCGTAAACACGGTATTTTGCGTAGCCTTACAGACAAAAAAATCTAACAGTGTTAAATCGCATGATCTTGGTGACCAATTGTCGTCGCCAAAACGTGAAATTACGTGACCAGGAAACTTCTCACACAATAACGCCATAATTGGTCGTGTTATGTGGCTTGTGGCCCTGTCAATTGTTAGAACCACATATCGTCCAAGTTATGATCTTCATTTGCCGGCCAAAAAAAATCGCTTATATCGCTTTGAATTGACTGTAACCGTCTGCCCATTGGCATCTTCGAAGAAATACGGACCAATGACACCTTTCGACCATAGAGCACACCAAACAGTCACTTTGTCTGAATGCTACGGCACCTCTTCGATCACTTGTGGATTTTCTGAGCCCCATATGCGGCAATTTTGTTTTTTTTTACATACCCACCGAGTGAGAAATGTGCGCTGAAGAAATTGTTGTTCGAAAAAATGTGCGAAAAGTGGCTACGTTTGAATCACCACTTTTGTAGTAAGTTTTAATAATTTAGACGCATTGTTCGATTGGTAAGCGGTCCATTATCGTAAATGGCGAACATTCAACTAATATTATGACACTTCAAATGACAGCTTAGTTTGACAGGTGTCAAATGCTAGGGCTACCAACTTGAAACCACGAAATGAATGACCCTGATGTATATTATACAATTGCTTTGCAGCGGGGCGCGGCGTGTGTAATGTGTTTACCTAAATATGAATGGTTCACATTGGTTTCGTTTTTTTTTATTCGCATATTCTTATGTTTCCTACGTAAGTAATAATAATTAAAAGGAACAAAAATATGAAGTTTCTTTATATTTTGTGCTAAGAAATACAAAACTATCTGCAAATACACCGATTTCACGACCAACGCTTAAAAAAGTGGATTGAATACGTTCTGAAAACTGAATGAACCAAAATGCAGAACATCAATTTTCCACTTTCGGAATTCGAATTCACTATTAGCATTTCGAAGGAATTGTGGAACACCCAAATTCAATTTCGTCATGTGAATTCACTATAAGTGCAGGAATACAGAAAATGGTAGAATGGAATTGAAAATTGTGAATTTCAGCCGGAAAAGTAGAATAATCGTGAAAACTCGAAATTGCATACTTCCATGGGGTAAATGGTGGTGATAATTGAAAATTCCATTTTGTATGGAAAAGAGAAAATATTATTGGTTTTTTTCATTTCATTTTCATTTGTTTATTTGCAATAACCTTACACAGAAAAATACAGAATATTTTACTTTGTTCTAAACTCTCTCAACCATTAGAAATATTAGAAATTTTTCGGATTAAATTGTAATCGATTCATAATTAAAACACTAAACTTAGAAAAAAAAAAATATTTAGATAGCTACCTGGCTATATAAAATACAGGTATCTATTTGTAATAAGAAAATAGGATATCAAAAGACAAGTCTCTTTATCTAATAAATTCACTCAACTGCATGAAAACCCCTTTAGGAAATCCTATAATATCGTATATGTATAATGATATAGTTTTCTTTTCATAAACCATAAACATAAATAACACTTTATCAAGGCAATCATCTCATCATAAAACCACCCGGATAAACTGAATTAATAAACTGTCAAAATTCTTCTCAAAGAAAATTACTCAGACTCCAATATATAAAAAAAAGAAGTGCGGTTGTTGGGCTGATTGTGCTTGTTGTTGTTATATAGTTTTAGCTAATATACAACATGGCTTCTGAATATAACAACTTATCTCAAATTGAGACTGACCCAGCTCCAAAAAAAAAAAAATTCTTTAAAGGCCTTTGGGGGCCGGTAAAAGTAGTTAAACTTATTTTCTTATACATATCTCCATACATACATATGTACAATGTACATATTTAGTTTAATACTTTTTTTTTTTTGCAACCCTTTTTCTTTGTGAACTCTGTTTTCAAGGAAAAAGTCACGTCTCATGAGGGCTTTGGGAACTTAGAAGAGGGAGAAAGAGACCAAAAATTTAGTTAAAATTGATGAAAAGGTCAAATGCTTTTTACCTCTTACCTATACATATAACGGACGGATATGAAGTTGAACTTTCATAATCTTAAATAATAAAGTGTTTGTATATATGAATATCAAAGGAAGAAGAAAAAGGACATCCTTTAGTATATCACTTTTCTAAAGCTTCGGGGTTGGATCAAATGTGACGAAGCTCCATATATTTTTAGTTTGCTTTAAGATTATATTGTGGCTTTATTTTGCAATATTTCTCTTATAGGCATCTCAGAGCAGGAGGAGGTTAAGAAAAATTTTATGTAGATATATTGTATATTAAATTACAAAAAAGTGGAAATATCTTAAATTAGTGATTAATCTTAGTTAATAAAATTTGAAATACTAATTTTATTTTGTTTTATTTTTATTTTTATTTTTATTTTTATTTTTATTTTTATTTTTATTTTTGATTTTGATTTTTAATTTAAAATGCTTAAAAATTAATTAAATTCAATAAACACAACTTTGACACAACCACATGTAATTATCTTTTTTTTGCACTAGAATTACTGTCTCCATATTTCATAAGAATTGTGTGTAAAAAAAATATTATTTTTGACATTTTGACATCTATAATCTTATAATCGACCATGCGCAAAAAAGTATTCAGATCGTTTTATAAAACAAATTATATTTTAGATGTTTTTGTGCACAAAATCGATTTTTCAATGGTCTTAAGTCCAGTTGAGGTAAGAAATCTTTAATTTATATTTTGAGCAAACTTTTTTTTTTTACTTTCTTTAACACCTTAAAATCTGTTAAGATAGTACGAAAAAGAATTAAATAATCTGATGATGGAATAATAGGAGAAGGTTCATCCCAGATAAATTGATTGCTGTTTTTAAGGCTATATATGTATGTACAATGTACATAGGATCCAAATGTCATGTTTTTGCATAAAGGTTTTCAGAGGAGTTTGAAATCCAAAGTAGGATAAGGCAAGGCTGTATACTATCACCAATACAGTTTATATTGTTTCTTTACGTTAATAGATGTCTTTGAAACATCTTTTATGGCCCAACCGTATCTCAAATGATGAATTTCGTGCGAGAACAGGTCAGGAACCCATAATATAGACGCTATTATTCGAAGACGTAACTGGCAGTGGATTGGCCATACGCTTCGAAAAGTTGACGAGTGCATTGCGACACAGGCAGGCAAAAAAGTGGGCCGACCTAGAAGTACTTGGCGAATAAAGGTTGAAGACGAATCAGCACAACATGGGGAAGAGTTAGAAAGAGCTGAGATATGTCTCCAGAAATTGTAAACGTTGGCGCGTAGGAATAATGGACCCCTTATGCCCCGCAAGAGGAACCTCACCGACCGCGACGTAATAGGTCCGAGAACCTAAGTAAGTAAGTAAGAATAAGGAGCAAAGACCCTCACTAGTCAACTGATGAGTCCAAGTAAGGTCGCTGGGACGAAACGTCAATTTTTGTAGGACTTAAAGGCCGTTAAAAGCTATTTGGAGAATAAGGGGCTTTTAAAGAGATTATTTTAATAACACAAATTGAATTTTTTTTTTCTAAATTCCACCCACTGCCACGCCCACTTTTATTATTGCACCAGCTATTTTAATGAATTTTTCTGAGTTTTTTTTCCTCAATTTTTCAAATTTTCAAAAATGTTAAGAAAAATTCAGCGAAATTCGCCCACTTCTCCGCCCACATTTTTTCGTTTTTAGTTTATCGGAAACGAATCCGACAATTTGGATGAAATTTTCAGAGAGCGTTCTCTTTTATAGGTAGGAACAAAATTTAAAAAGAAATAAGTAAAATCCGCCTAATGCCACACCCACTTTTATTAGTTTTTGGTTTCTCGAAAACGGTTCTAACGATTTGTATGAAATTTTCAGTTTATTTTTATGAACAAGAAAAAAATTGAAAATTGTATAACTAAACTCCGCCCATTGTCATACGCCCACTTTTATTATTGCTTGTCTCGGAAACGGCTTTAGCTATTTGGGTGAAATTTTCAGAGTTTTTTCTTTTGAACGAGAAAAAAATTTGAAAACTAGATTCAGTCAAATCCACCCATTGCTGAATTTTGTTTTTAGTCTAACGATTTGGATGCATTTTTTGCATTTCTATTTCGGACTGTATTTCTAACTTCACTGTGAAGTTAGCAGTACATGCTGTTTTTTGAACAACCAAGTAAGCTGTCAGTTTGAATTATGACTCCAAATTTGCAGTTCTTTTTGCAGTTTAAGAAGAAAATTGGACAGTTGGAATTTCGAACGTTAAAGCAGTTTATTATTATTATACACATAGAAGTATGAATGAATGAATTGGGTAACAAGATTATGTAACTTCGGTTTTTTAAGTTTGTATTTGTAATAATGGTAACCAACTGTCGTGAAGATATTGCAGATATTGTAAAAAAAGGATCGTTTTGTGTATAAACTCAAAATGGTAAAAGTCTGGAAAATCGTAAAACCCTAAATTGCATAAAAATTTCATTTCGTATATAAGAAGGAGAAAATATTGTCTCTATGGAAATTGGCTATCAGATAATTTTGTCCTTCACGAAAATGATGCTATATTTGTGTTTAGAAATTATAGGAGCATGCCAAAAAAATCATTTCAAATGGTCATTTGAAGTCCCTATACATTTAATTTTCAAATTGATGAAATATGATGATAAAATTGATGAAAAATCTGCAACTTAGGGGCCAGTTATAGCTTTCATTGAAACTCATTATTGAAAATTTTAATTTTTGAGGCCCTAAAAAGTGATATCAGTGATTATTTTGATGCCAATAAAAAGCTGATGACTCGATTATTATTTCTAGTCAAAAAAAAAAATTTCATTTTGGCCCTACCTTTCACATAAAACGATTTCAATGATCAATGATAAGGTAGTTAAATCATTGAAATAAATAAATTCATTTCCTGCTATAGGCTGGGCCAAAATGAAATATTTTTTTGACTAGAAATAATAGTTGAGTTATCAGCTTTTTATTTGCATTAAAATAATCACTGATTTCACTTTTTAAGTGCCTCAAAATTAACAATTAAAATTTCCAATGATGAGTTTCAATGAAAGCTATAACTGGCTCCTAAGGACAAATTTTCAAAAAATATATTTTTAATAAAAAAAAATTCATTAGTAAAATTAATAGATACCTCCATAAAATATGAGTTCTAAATTCTTTGTCTTAGGTAGGATATGGCGGGGCTAGTCGGGACCTTTTCTTGCTTGAAGTCTCATAATTATCAAACTACTCATATTAGGTATAACCATGGAGCTGGTATAAAAAGAAATAATGGACTACTGGCTTCTAGATTAAATCTGAAAAATTTAAAAATATTTAACCGCAGAAGAATAAAGCTACCTTAAATAGATCAAGTCCAAGTGGGACAACTTTCCCCGCGGGGCAAGTTGGACCAGTGTGTGAGATTAGTTGGACACAGCCCTAAAAAGTGGCAAAACAAGTCTCATAAAGGGAAACAAATCTCAAAATTTAATAAAGAATTTTATTTAAAACAGTCAAACAAACTAAAAAAAAATTTTAAGAAAATTTTAAAAATAAATATAATAGAACTAAATTAAGGTTTAAAATAAATTTGGAATCGTAATCTCTGTTGTAATTTACGCCTACAAAGAATCCATCTCCTGTTACTGTTTAGTTTGTATGAGCCCATTTTCTGTAAGTATAATGGTATACTGTATCCACTCCTCACCCGGCAATCTTTTAGCCAATGATTCTTTCCATATATATAAGGCAAAAATATCCCAGATCCTCTTCTTATTCAGAACTTTATTTTTTGTAACAAAAACCACCTGTTCCAACTAACCCCACACCTGGCTTTGGAAACATATTAAGTCATAAATATAAAAATACTCAAACTTGTTTAATTTGCCTCACAAAATATGAAAATACAATATATTCACTTATGAAAAAAACTTTACCTCAGTCCTTATATCCTAGATTTTTCACTAGGAAAATAAAAAAGCAATATTATCCGCATTTTTTACTTTTATACACTTGAAAAAGGCAAATCTGTGTGTGGTTTACCTTCTGAGGGCACTGCTGCTAATAAAACACGCTTTGTTCGTGTATATTATAATCATTTTCTTTTAGTATACTTTCAGTTTGTGAGTAATTCGCGTGGTCAAACTTGCCCCGTGGTCCAACTAGCCCCGCCCTAACCTACCTACCATTTATACAACTTGCATTGAAATCCGTGATTGAAAATTTTAATTGCTAATTTTAAGACTTAAGAAAGAAGATTCAATGATTATTTTGATGCCAAAATAAAATTTATGACTTAATTATTAGATATACATACATATCTGTCCAAAAAAAAATTTTTAATTTAAGCCCAACCTTTCTCATGAAATGAATTTCATTATTTCATGAAATAATGATCATTGAACTCTTAAAAATCATTTTATGTGAAATTTGGGCCAAGTGAAATATTTGTTAGACAAAATTTTAAGTAATCAACTTTATAATAGCGTCAAAATAATCACTGGTAAAGAAAAAACGTTTCAAAATTAATAATTAAAATTATCAATGTTGGTATATTCAATGAAAGCTATAACTGGCACATTAAAATTGTTCCAAAAAAAATATATAGGAAGGTAAATTAAAAAAAAATTATTAAAAAAAAAAAAACAGTGATTTAGGTACCTACATATTTTATTTTGCATATTTTTCATGGGCTTTTGGTTAAGTAGTTGCAACTAAAAATAAAGGCGGTTCTCTTAAAATTCCGCTCACAGATAATAATACCTATCAAAATATGTCGTGGGTCACCTTTCTGTCGAAACTTCATAAGTCAAAAATGAAAAACTGTTCAGAGGAAACAAAAAACCAAGGTTGTGGTAGTGTAATAGACAACCAAAAAAAAGAAGTCAAGCATTAAAAAAGAAAAAAAAAAAAAAACCTTTGCATCTTGTCAATTAACAAAAATATAAACAGCAAGTCATTAATTTTTATTATATCCGAAACCGCTGGATGTCTTTTTCGAAGAAACCATAATTGTTTACATAGCGCCACCGCCCACCTACACCGCCACCACTTTTCTTTGACTCTGAAGTTATCAAACATCTATATTATAAAAAAAAAACAAAAAAACAAAACAACACAACACAAAGTTTCATTCGTTTCTAATTATGATGTTTTATTTGTTTTACCATCCCAATAACAATTATATTCAACGAAAATGAAGCTCGAGGCCAATTTTAATTTCCCCTAATAAAATCCGCGTCTATGATGTCTTCATCGAGAACAAAAGCAACGTAAGCGTTATATTTGGTCTCCAGCTCTCTCAGGTATAGGTAGGTAGGTAGGTAGGTAGGTTGGGTATATCCCCCCATTATTATTAGGTACGTTTTCTTTTATGAAGATTCGACATAGGCACGACAACTTAACTACCGAATATTTATGGACTACCCACACAATCACCAATTATACACAAAACACACAACACAAAAAGCAATCCCGGGCAAACAATAAAAGTGGAGAATGACGCCCATAAAAATTTACCTCTATATATCGCCCGCACCCCGTTCCAATCGTCTGCGTACATATATAAGCATTCGCACGAACAACGGTTAAGGTTTTTGGATATACAGGATACAGGATACACTACATTACCCTCCTACCAAAACCAACCAACCAACCAACCAACCAACCAACCAACATTCTTAAATTCAAGGTAGAGCTGTTAAAATTCGCGTGTATACGAAATTCCATTGCAATGTAATTTTTACCTTTGACCAAGGCAATTAGATTCCAAACAATGAGCATCACAAAACATGCTGCTGCCTATATAGGTATATATAGTACTTTCCCAGCATGCCTTTATAGCGTGCCTGCACAATAGCTTAACTTGGACGGATACGATTAAGAACTTGTCACGCGATTTCAGCAGGTAATTGCAAGGAAATCTCGCCGAAATGGTTGGTCATTTAGCAAAAACACAGACAAAAGCCTATTTACCGTTGGAATATGTGTTGGCAAATCTGTAACATTAACCGAACCGGTCATTTGTGATGATTTAAGGTGTAAAACGATATAGAGTGATGTATACCTACCTAGAAGAATGTGGTATATTTCCACCACATATCACCCGAACCCAAACCCGGCCCACCATGTGGATAGGTAAGCAAGAAAAAGAAGGAGGAGGGAACATAAAATGGCTTTTCGTAACCGTTAAGTGTTCCATGGGGTACTTTAAAAGTGTCGGCGGCCATTTATATGTTAAAAGCTTAATTTCTTCCTTCCTTTGCTGGTTCATATCATTCCTATACAGCAGACATTAACTTGTGTGGTTTTTAAGCCTTTCTGATGGCAGGTAGGTAGAGCCCTACAGCACTTCCTGATTGATCGAGATTAGCGTGAATGGGAAATGATGTAGCGCGCATTTGGTGAATACTTTAAACAACTTTGCTTCTAATGCATATAATTAAATTTTTACGAACATTTTCCTGTAAGTTTTTCATCAATGTGTATAAGGTATAAAGTAGCAAAAGTAAAAGGTAGACTCGCACTATAAATATTTTGGGTTAGATTGTTGGTTTTGCAAATTATACACCTTCCTATATATGTGAGCATTAACTTTGAACATTGAAACGAAGAATTAGGGACGAAGTTATAAAGTTTTTGGGTTTAGCACAGATTGAATTTGTTTGAAAATTGTATGCGGTGTATGGCTAAACGGAGCGGAAAGTGATTTTGTCGAAAGGTCGAAGGAGTTTTATGAACGGATTAGCGCCATCGACAACGATGACATAAATAGTGATGTATTTTGTGGATGTATCTTGTGGATGGTTGAGTGATAGTGATATAGTATAGGTTAGGTATGTATATTGACTGTGATAGTGCGGTTGTGATGGCATATTCTACTTATAATGATGGCGGCAATGAGAGAAGAACCTCTTTACGTATAGAGTCCTTAATTTTGTGGGACAGTAATCTTCAATTTAACTCTGATTATAGTGGATTGAGGGATTTCATATATTATCGCCTGCTGGATTGCGATGGAATTTTATGGAATTCTTAAATAGCATTAGATAATATTATATATATATATATTGGTCTATTACACCAATGTGTGTGTTATAAATGCTTATGTGTTTTTTGGTGGGTTTTGAAAGTTATTTCTTTGGAATTTGTTGTCTTTTGAGATTATGCTTATTGGTGATAATTCTATTTTAAATGCCATTATGAGCAACTGTCAGAGATAATAACAATTTAAGGAGAGAGGAAGTGTTGTTTTAAAATTTAGCTCTTAATCACTAGGCTCTATATATATTTGTTCTTTTGGTTGATGATTAAAAAAGTTTATGAGAATCAAAAAAAAAAACTAATAGATTTTGTTAAAGTATTGCTTCTAAGAAAAATATGATGGTGACAATTCTAAAGGGTGTTTTTTTTAGACGTGCAGTTTTCAATAAGAAATAAAACGCATATAATTTAATGTTATGGCCAAGAATTTAGCTTTATTATTAAGATAAGGGTTTGCCATTATGTTTTAAAAATGACCGCGGCTAGGTCAAATAAATTTCAGCCGAGAGGCCCAATTTTCGACCATTTTTGCAGAAATTGGGGCCGTATTGCACCAATAACTCTTCCAAGGCGTCAATCGTCTCGAGCTTATCTGCCAGCGGTGTTAAATGGCACGATCTTGGAGGCCACGCCACAGGCTCACGACGCGTCGCGAAGCGAGTTTCCTTCAATAAATTGATTGTTTCGTTGGCTGTATGGCATGTAGCGCAGTCTTGTTGGAACCAAAGGTCGTCCACATCAACATCCTCTAATTCAGGCACGAAAAAGTCATTAATCATGGGTCATGGCCGGCTTCATTTTTGAAGAAATATGGACCAATGATTCCCTCTGCCCATAGAGCAAACCAAACACCTTTTGAGGATGTTATGGTGTCTCAACAATGGCTTGTGGATTATGAACACTCCAAATACGACAGTTTTGCTTATCAACGTACCCATTCAACCAAAAGTGAGCTTAATCGCTGAACAAAATTTTCTTGAAAATCGGGTTCTCGTCGCGCGAACCGAACCATTATTTTGGTAATAAATTTGCACGATTTTTAAACGATATTCAGGAGTAAGTCTTTTCATTATGGCAAACCAAACTGAGCATATAAATCAAGTGACAGCTGTCAAAAAGGCCAACTCCGAAAAAAGTATTGTCAGATTTAAAACCACATGTCTAAAAAAAACACCCGTTATAAGCTTTAACAATTGTCAAATTTCATTAAAATTTCATCATGGCTTCGATTTTTAAAAATGTATCAAAATCAAAACAATCGAAATTTTTGGATTTTATTCATTGCAGAAGCAATAATTAAAATGATTGAAAATATTGCTGACCATAATCCGTTTTTCTTCGGAGAATTTTTTTTTGGATTCATATTGAACCAGGAAAACACATTGTCGGATCGTAATTTTGAAATTTCGACCAAAAAAGTCAGAAAATTGCAAAAACTCGAAATTGCATACTTTCAGGGGTATAAAAGTGTCGATTTCTGAAAATTTCATTTTGCTATGGGAAGGACAAAAATATAATTGATTCTACAAAATTGAAGATGAGAGTTGGAGCTGATTATTCCGTACGGTATCTAAAAACCTATTGGGTTTTTATTTTATTTTCGATTAAATGTTTTTTTTTTTTTAAATATATTCGCTCATCTGTTTCCGTCCAAGTTGTTCATTTATAAAATGCTTCAACTATTTATTTGTTTTTTTTTTTTAATTTTTAATTTTTAAATAATTTTGAACGACTGCAAAATTGTCTTTATTTATTTAGATTTTGACAAATAAAGACAATCACTCTCATTTTAGAGTTTTTTTTTACGTTTTTACGGAATATTTTCGTTTTTTCACTTATTTACACGTATTTTACATATTTAAATGAAGAAAAGGTAAAAAATAGTTTTTTACATGAATTTCAACATCACTGTTTCCATATAAAAAAGTCTAAGTAATGCGAAATAAAGAGTTGCTGGTTCTATTAAATTCTGTACTCTTCTGACAAAACAAATTGAAACTCTCTAATTGACTGAATTTATCATAAATATACCAAGTCCTCATAAAAAAAACACACATACATTCATATATTGTTGATGATCGCAGTGACTGCTGACTGAGCGATGATGTATTCAAAATGAAAAGGAACGCTATGATTAGAATCAAATCCTTTGATGGTCCCTCTTACATGTTTACCATGGTGCATCATCCCTTGGTTGCCATTATTATTGTCGTCCTCCTCGTCATCATCATCATCATCATTGTCAGCTTAGGCAACGTTGTAACATTTACTGTGTCCTTATTATATCGTTGTAAGATGCGATTGTGTGTGTGTGTGTGTGTGATTTTATTTTTGTGTTAAAGAGAGTTTGCCACATGAATGAAAAGCACCAAACAGCAGACATAGAAAGTGACACCATGCTAACACATATTTTATGGCCTTCAACGAGCAATGTTTTGTTACAGCTGCACATACTGTAATCGGAACATGGATGGGTCTGGGTGGCGTATACGTAACAATTTGCAACACACAAAGATAAAAAAAAAAAAAACTAGCTATGTACATATGTAGCTTTTTGCCTTCAATTGAAACACACAAATGAGAGCATTTCAGACTCACAATATGACATGTTAGTGTCACAAAATACATGGTTTACTATACTGAGAAAAATGTCAGAAAATTCTTTGTTGAATTTTCAAGTGGAGACAATAGCGTGAAAAGCACCCTCAATGCACATTTGTGAAGGGGGGCTTTTTATAGGTCCATATGTGCTCTGGATGCGCTTCTTTGATATTGGTTCACTATTATTATACTTTGTGCATTTACCTTCATATATTTGTTTCCAGTTTTTTTTTTTTTTTTTGTCAGACAAACAGAAAATGGGAAATAAAGGATCCATGAAGGATATCTTCAGGCATTTCTGTGACGACGACAATTTCTTTTAATTTTTTTTTTAATTCAGAATATATATAACACTTTTCAGACGTTCCATACTCATAGGAATAAAATACATATATACTAACACTTCACCCACACCTGTGTACACACATTGTGGTAGGTACACTATAACCATATAACCTGCCATATACTATCATAATGTGTGTGCTCTTCATATAATATCCTTATATTTATATAGAGTCATTTTTATGATTGCAATGTTTAATGCATTTTAATGTTTGAATCTTTTGTGGGGCAGATGGCAAAAGACAAAACTGCAAGAAAGTATTTTATTTTTAATGGCTGGGAAAATCGTAATTACCCACGAACTAAGGTTAAGCCTTTTTTGTCGCCGCCGTCACTCGTCGTCGTCGTCGTCGTCGTTGGGTAAAAGTGGTGTTTTTAATTGAATGTCTGCTCCATCTACTATAGTACTAACACTTTTTACGTTTTTAAGTTGATGATGATACTAAGAGGTCTAGGTTGTTTATTCAAAAAAAATGAGTGATACTTTTTTCAAAGTTTTCAATTTGTAAAAGGTTTTTAAGTTTAGAATTTTTTTTTGTTGGCAAGCATTTGAAGTCAAACAATATTATACGTCTCCTAAGAGCAATTTACAGAAATAAATATGTATATAGACTTAAAAATAGCAGTCTGTAATGAAAAATGTTTTTAGAATAATTTCAATATTTAAAAACTTATTTTTGTTCTTTAAGCCTTCAGGTTTCTATTGTATTATGTGCAGCTAAGATCAAGCTGTAATCAGAAGTTTGTATATAGAGATAACAGTTCATAAACGGTTCATGGACGGTTGACATAAAATAGGGGATTTGAAAAAAAAACAAGAAACAGGAGTTAAATAAGTGAAGTCGAGTTTCCATACTTCGAAATGGATCCCTTATTGAAATGTGGCGCATGCTTTCAGCCCTTGCCAGATTAAAGCTCTCAATGTTCTGCAATGGACCGAAAAATTCTAGTTCTTCGTCTTGTCACACTTGGTTACGAAATGTTCCATGAAACATTTCATTTCCGCTCCGGAACAGGGCCCAACATGTGTGCATGAAGTGATTTCACAAGACGCGCGTGGGGGTATCGATCATAGAATATATCTGTTCGAAAATTAGGCTACCTCAATGTTCCAACGCATAATGAAAACTGTCTTAGAAAGAAACAACACTTTAGAACCAATCCGAATGTCAAATGAGACTGCTCCCACCTCGATACGATACCTACAGGCTACAGCCTAAATTCCACGGATTTCAAAAAATTAAGTTATATATTACCGCAGCTCATATATATCGTCACCTGATTGCAAGAACCAGCTTACTCGATTTTGGAATAATTGAGAAAGTCGCAACAAACATTTTGGTCTCTTTTTCAGATTTCATTTTTTGCATGATAGTACTGGTAAAATAATAACACAATGTTTTTTCTGCGCTACTGGTTTTAGCAATGGGTAAAAATTACGATGCGAATCGATTCAAGGTAGTAAAAACCTAAATACCTCAAAAATTACAAAAAAATCGAGTCAGCTGGTTCTTGGAATCAGGTGATGATAATATAATCCAAACCTTACTTAAGTACACTTTAATATATAAGTAGGTTTACAACAACCTTTGTTGTACCATATAAGATCACAGGTAATGCAAAACTAAAAAGTGTGTAAGATAATTAAAAGGAATACGTCTCTCTCTTTCTCTCTCCATCTCTATTTCTATATATCTATCTTTCACTCTCCCTCTGTCTATCTCTCTCTCTCTCTTCATCTCTATTTCTATGTATCTATCTGTCTCTCTCCCTCTGTCTATCTCTCTCTCTCTATCTCTCTCTCTTTTTCTCTCTCTCTCTCTCTCTCTCTTTGTTCAGTTACACACTTTTGTGTATAACTAAGTTGTGTTAATCATTCTCTTGTTGATTAAATCTGCAGTTAAAATTTTGGGGAAGAAAGAAATTTCATAACTACTAATTAAAGATAACCATGAGCTGCGAACAGATTGTTGCTAAATTTATTCAAAGGAAAAATAAAACAAGAACACACACAAACTATGCTTTGGTCCATTCATACATACATACATACATAACTATTATTATTCTATTTGTTAATTAGCATTTTCTGTGAACAGATAAATAGATACATAGATAGATTCATTGTATTAATTTTATGCTTTTGCATCAAGTTGTTTTGATCATTATTATTATTATTATTAGTAAAGATAATTAATTTTAATATAATTCCTTAGAGAACAAAAGGAAATATCTTATAATGAACGATACAATAATTAATTAATTTGTAAATGCCAATTAAATTTCAGATCGTATATAATGTATTTTAATGGAAAGCTATGTCAAAGACATACCTATGTATATCTAACCTTATATATATATCCATACAAAGCTGACAATTGTAATAAGCATAATAATTCAAGCGTTTCATTTGTTAAAGGACATGACTAAATTGAAGTATTAGCAATACAAAATATTGTCAAGCACTTTGAGATAAATTATTACAAACAATAACTATGGTATTTAAATCAAAAACATTCAAAGTTCATTGAGATATGTACATAAATAAAGAAATTAAGATTTAATGGGAACTTTTTTTCGCGGAAAAAAATTTTACAGGGAAAAAATGTTTCCCATCGCTAATCTCTCACGAAATAATTTTTCCCCGACAACTGATTTCCGGAAATGTTTGCATTCAAATAAGGAAAAAGTTCCCTTGAAAAATTATTCACGATAACTATTTTGCTAAAGGAATATTTTTTTCTAATAATTTCACAGATGATTCCTGGTAGAAAATTTCCCAAAATGGGAAAAAACTCCGGAGGAATTTCTTTTGCGATATAGAGCTGATTACAAATAATATGTATGTATATTGTATACCTCTTACGGTTGTCCGCACAGTAATGCGAAAAGCAATTCGAGTAGCAGTGTAAGCAGGTTGCAAGAAGGGTACAAGAAGTTCGCATTTGTCACACCAAATATCACTTCAATGTGCGCAGCTAAGTAGTTTGAGAAATTGTGGGATGCGAAAAAAATGTATTTTGTTATATGCGCACAGTTAAGCTATACTTATTTGGTGCGAAAAATCCGAGATTTTTGTATATCTATGCCTCTTGCAAACAGCAAACAAACTCTTCTGACACATTTTGAAAGTGAGTTTGTCCGAAGAATTTAATTGTTGTTCGTTTTGATTTGTTTAGAAATCAAATCAAATCAAAAAGGCACAACATTTAGCTGCCATATAATGAAATAAAGTGTTCTTCATACGCTTTCATATGACATAAGTTTCATCACTGTTGAGCAATGTTGAAATTTCGGCTCAGACGGCTCCGGGATCTTAGCACCTCATATATGGAATATTCGCAAAAAAAGTATGCCATCTAAAAGGTCACTAATTGTTCATAAAAGGACAGCTACTTTCAGAAATTGGTCAGGCTTAGAAAACTTGTAATCCAAGCTTGAACTTTTTCAAGGGAATTAGCGATTTTTGGCACCTCATTTATGGGATATTCGCAAAAAAAAGTATACCATTTGAAAGGCCAACGGATCGTGATAAAAGGTCAGCTAGTTTCAGTGATTGGTCAGGCATAGGTTTTTTTTTATGAATAAAAAAAAAAATATTCAAGGTCAAAGTATAAGACTTTTAGCACCTCATTAGTGGAATTTATAAAAAAACAAGTATGCAATTTAAAAGGTCAGTAAAAGGTCAGGTAGTTTCAGTTGAGGTAGTTTCAGTTATTGGTCAGGCATATTTTTTTTTTAATAATTATTTTAATTTTTTTCAAGGTCATAACGATTTTTAGCACCTCATTTGTGGTATATTGGAAAAAAGTATATACCATCTGAAAGGTTACTTAATCCTTATAAAAGATTAGGCAGTTTCAGAAATTGGTCAGCTATAGATTTTTTTGTATAAGCTTTTTAATTTTTTTAAGGGTCATACAAGGTCACGTGTACCTTTAGCACCTCATTTACTGTACTTATCAAATTAATTTTTTTTCATAAAATTCTCAATATGATTTTGGACAAATTTGGTGAAAATTTACAATTTTGTTTTTAATCTGAATTTGTTGGGTAATAAAGAAATTTAGGATCGATATTGCATATACCTACATTCAATAGCGGTATATGCTAGCGAAGCTAGAAAAATATTCTTCACCAACCGTACATGTTGCCTTTTGGATTTCGGAAACACCGAATGACCATTATAGTATTGAGTATAAATATCATACGATTTACTTCGTATAGGAACCACAGTTCAAAAATTCAAGTACAGTCAAAATATACAAGATTGAAAGTGCGAAAAATTTAAAATGAGTGCCTCCAAAAATTGCACACTGCATATTATAAGAAACAAGATACGATTGTGGACAGTTGACAAGTTATTATATGCATGATCCGCCATTTTCTTTCGATTTTCAATTATTTATGCTGAGCACTCCAATTATAGTTTTTCAACTACAGAAGTGTATATGCGCTATCTTAACGGACGTTATATGAATTATACCTACATATCTAATATTAAAGTAAGTAAGTAGATATACAGATGCTGCAACCAGTAAAAATATTCTCATCGTAGAATTTAAAATTTAAATGAATTTAATTTCACTCTTTAGCTTTCATGTTCATTTTACTTATATCATATTCATTCTATTTATAGCGTAGTCAAATTTTAAGAACTTTCCATTAAATTTGATCAAATCAACCAGTCAATTTTAATTTCGATTTATTTTCCCTTGTGGCGGTCTTTTATCTAAATATATACAGCTATATAAGATAGGTTAGGTAGATAACTACATAGGTACAAAAAAGATAATATCCTAAACCGTTTTTGACATTAGCTGCCTTTTATCCCTTTCAATGTCATATAATAATGCCATTAATACTACTTTTCTATTTGGCCCTATAGAGACCTACCTATATACATATACAAAGGTATACCTTTAAACTTTATCCCTTTTATCAAAACTTAAAACTATCATAACCAGGTATTTTTAGCGCACCGTACACGAAAATAAACATTCAACAACATGATGGTATGATAACGTACCTACTTACGTAATCAGTATCTATAAGGTATACTATTATTTGTCCTCATGTTCCGCCATTTTAGGTACGATACATTCATCTTAATAACTGAAAACGAACGAAGACTGATAGGGAAGTATGATGAAGGGTTGATTTTGTAGATCTAGAAAGGTATATATGTAGGTATTAGGTACATTGGAACTTAAAATGTCTGCTTCACAGCTCAGTTCTATATATGCAATACCAACTATATAAAACAACCACACATTGAAAATATCTATGTACATATACATATTTATATATGCATGTCTCCCCAGGAAAACCGCAAGATTAAATGAGTATATTTATGCTTTCAACCTTATGATGGTTTCCATATATTAGGTACACACTAAAGCAAAATGAATATTCAAACCTAACCACGTTAGTCCATGTCATTCGTATATACGCATATGTATATTATACAACTGAGCTTATTTCCATTTGAATACGTTTTAGGAAATACTTATTATGAACAGTTGAGTACGAGAAATATGTTCCTGTAAAATAATTCAAATTGCCAATAATTTAAATTTCAAAAGAGCCTTTTTTTTTGCTTTAAAATTAAGTATAGGTATTAGGTTACCTTACCTATATATATACCTACGCGAAGACTGTAGGTATTTGTTAAGTATGTATTTTATTTTGGAATATTTTGTCGAATTTATGTTTTTATTTTTTATAATATGTTATGATACTTTTTTGTCAGTTTAAGGGCCAGTTTCACAGTGCACACTTAACAAAATAAGTGGCACTTAATTTTCCCATTTTGGCACTTAAGCCGCAGTTTTACTACCTGAGTAGATGGAACTTAAGTGGCCAAAATGGGAGACTTAAGTGTCACTTATTCCGATAAGTTTACGCTGTGAAATTGGGAATTAGTTTTCCATATTTGGCACTTAAGTGACACTTACTTCACTGAGAAACTGGCCCTAAATCTTAATTTATATAGCCTAGTTAATTCCTTATTAAAACTGTCACAGAATCACCTGAGCTTTTCCTGAAGGATTAACAACGAGACAGATCTTGTGTGTCTACCTACCTGCTTTTTTTTTATAGTGACATCATTCTATATTATGGGTTTCTCTGTATTTAATATATATTTTAGGTTTTTAATTTGTGTGTCATATACCTAACAGTAAAGGAAGGTATGAATATTAAGCTGGTTCTTATTATTATTTTTTTTTTTTGAAAATCAAATTTGACACCCGCTTAATAAGCTTCAAATATTAAAAAATCCAGAATTTTGTTTAAATTGCTTCATTATTTCTTGAATTACTTAGAAGAGCTAAATTTAAACGGAATCTGTCCAATCATTAAGGAGATATACGGTTATAATTAAAAGATAAGGCCATAAAACGAAGTTAACCTAAATTTTTATTGAAACCCGGGCCACCAAGAGGTAGCTATTAGAGTTAAAAAAAACAGCAATTTTCTTTTAAATATCTAAAATTCTTTCAATAATATAGGGACTTCCAAACTTTGACAGTTGGAGTTGATAGTGGGCATATTGTTGAAGCTACATCTGTCAAATTAGCTGTCATTTATTTAGTCTGTTTTGCCAAATCACCATGGACGGATATAGCGTTCAACAGCTCGAGTAAATTATAAAATTGTTTTATCAAAATGGGTGTTCTGTTGGGGTAAGGTTCCGTGCGCTTCGCTCATTTTACGGTCGCCAAAATCGTCCTAACAAGAGGATTGACTATTCGCAGTGTGGTGGATAAATTTGATTCAATACTGGTTCAGTAAACGATCAACCAACACCCGTACGTCGACGAAATGCAAGATCGGCCGACAACATCACCGCTGTCCGTGAGAGTGTGCAGGAGAATCCTTTCGCAGACCAAAACTTGGCGAATTATGTGTCTTAACTTAGGCCTGCACCCGTACAAAAGTCAACTTACCCTGAGCTGAAGGTGAAAGACTGGATACGGATGGGTACGTCAACAAACAAAATTTTTGACCTGGTTAGAATTCTTCTTGTTGGGTTTTCTGAATTAATAGGAATCGACAAGAACGCGTATGCGATCGAGTAGAACCAAACACATTTCAACTCGATTTCATTTTGCAGATTGAAAATCTGTGTGATTGGCATTGTGTGATCTGGAATAGATACCATTGATTGCTGTTTGTTAAAGCTCAGTTCTTCTAAAAAAAAAGAGAGATTTTTCCCGAAAAAAAAATATTTTCTATTTCACCACAGTCATCTGAGCTGTAAACGAAAATCGAAAAAGTAAATTTTATACTCACCATGATTTTTTTTTTTCCACGCAAAACAATGTGCATCCCATTGTTTTGGCGGAAAAAACTTACAATTGTCATTTGTGTGTCAGTCAGATATCTATAAGTAGTTGAATTTTTTTTTCTGTAAACTGTCGCAGGAAAGAGAAAGTTGTATTTCCAGCACAGGCATTTTTTCATGAAAAAAAATTTTTTCTTTCACCACTTATTTTTTTTATCAAAAAGAACTGTATACTTAGCTTAAACGAAAATATTAATTTCAATAATTAGTTGGGTAGATTTTTTTCAATAAAAAAGAGAACTTATCTTTTCCATGCATATCTCTAGAAATGGGGTCCGAAAAGTCGCAAAATTTTTAAAAATGGGTCCAAATAGCCATTTTTCAAAACGTCGCGTCGTGGCAAAAAAAGGGGTAAAAATGCGACATACATATCTAAAAGCTTTTGGAAAAGTCGGCAGATATTTGTCGATTGATGCCAAGTGGTGGTATGAACATTGGAATACCGACGTCTGAAATTGGGAAACCTTTCGTAAAAACATTGAAGAAACATTTTCACCAAAATAAAATAAAAAACTTAATTTAGGTATAACTGTTGAGTGTTGAGTATTAATAATAAATTTTCTTTTAATTCAAATTCTTCTACGCCATTCTCAATAATCACAAGTTTTATAAATTGTGTTATTAAATATCAATTTTAAATATTTATCAACGAACAGTTGTTAATAATTAATGACAATAGTATTAGCTATATTAATGTTGGGATGAAGGATTCACTTTCAAAGAGTGAAGAACACCCAGACTTTTATAAAATAAGGAGTTTTAATTTAGTTTTATTTTTTGTGTCAAACAAATCAAAAATAAATAAATGATTGTTATTATGAAAAACAAAATAAAAGGATTGTTTTCTAAAATAATAAAAAAGAAAAAATAATAACAAATATATATCTATAAAACCAAACCAAAACTAATGATTATTGGTTCTCATTGGCCTCTATTCCTAACAATAGGGTGTTATTTTTCTAGAAAACTCCTGTACTACAATTTTTACTAAAACTTTTCTGTGTGTTAATATTAGTATACGATCTATCATTTAACAGGAGCAAATTTTACATTAAACCATTATTAACAGTTTTTCTCATAGAACAATCAGTTTTAATTAAATTTTAACCGAACACGTAAAAACAGGAAGCAATAAACAAATATTTAAACACTTTTATGTTTTTACACTTTAGGCTTTTGTCGAACTTTTTAAATTTTGACTATCTCATTATCTGTCAAACCGATTTTAATGAAATTTGCTTATACAAAAGCTTCTTTAATAAGTTCAAGTAATATTTTATATCAAAATTAAGATATTTTTTTTTTCAAATAATTTTTAAATACAGAAAATAGCAAACTAATTTGTTTTCTCTTAAAAATGTAATTTTTTTTTCATAAAACCACTCCAACGATTAATTATTAATAAATTAATTGTTTAATAATTGTTTTTTGTCAAAATTATTTTTGAAGCTCTTTAAATTTTGTTTTATTTTCTTTGATTTTTACAAATTTTCGGTTTTAACGTAGGTAAGCTCCATATGCTAACATATATTATTATGTGAAACACCGCGGTGCAATACATTGTTCATTTTTACATACATTTTAACTGCAAAAATTTACAATCAAAAATCGATAGAAATATTTTCAGTTTTTCATTTCTTTCCAGCTATGGATACAGCAACTTTAACCGAAAACGTTTTAATTTCAATGTTTAAATTATGATTGAATATGAAATACCATTAAAAAAAACTGTAAAGAACAGATATACAGGACCATTTTTAATATAAAATTTATACCTTCCTACCAACGAAAAAGGGTTCGTCATTTATAAATATACATTAGGGTGTCGCTTATTTTTCAATTTTTTTTTTTTTTAACGAATACGGCTTCATTTTTGTTGTTATAGTTTAAAACAGTCACAAAAAAATTTGGCGTCATTTGATCTTCATTTACTAGACCCGGCTTTCATTCAAAGTATGCTATACAATTTACATATATAGGAAAAATAACACATGACCGAAATAATTATTGGTATATTGTCATTTTTAACATCGATATCAAGTATATTTATTTTTTGAAGATGTCATTACAAGTTAGAAGAAGTTCTAAATCTATTTTTCTAGTGGGAAATATAAACCACAAAATAACCAAGGCTTAACTTCTTTCAAAACGGCAAGTTTTCAAAGTTTTATTTTATAATATTCTTAAAGCTTGAAAAAAAACGAGATAGAAAAGAATTTTTCACTGCTAAGTTAGTATATCTACTCTAGATAGATGTCAGTTATGGATTTGAGATTCTACTATAGCCTAAAGAATATATAACAATATTCTTCAGGCTACACGTAGAAGCTAAAATCTGACGATTTTGCAATCAACAAATCGTTACTGTTCACTGCGATGGAAAATTACTACCTGGGGCCTATTTCACCAAACACTTTTCACTTTGCAACTTTGCAAACAAATAATTTCCTGCAAAGTAAAAGTGCAAAGTTGCAAAGTGACAAGTGAAAAGTGTTTAGTGAAATAGGTCTTCGAAAGAAGAACGACTTCCTATCGTTTTAACACGTGGTAGTAAAGGAACAACTTCTTTCTATGTTTAAGCTCGAAAACTCTATATTTATTTATTATAACAAATTGAAAAAAAAAGAAAAAAAGTTCATCAAACACTTAAAAGGTGCCGTGTCATAAGGCCATTTAACTATGGCCTCATAATACTTTCGTTAAGTAAAAAAATTTGATTTGTATTTTTTTTTTTATATCCAGAATCTTTAAATGCAAAAGAAACTTTGCATACACCCAACCTCGCACCTACTCCCAATCCTATAGTGTGCCCAAGCAGGCGGGTTGCAGGGGGTCAGCATGCCCCCCCATACATACTTCACTGTTAAAGTGTTCGACAAAAACATTTGGCCAGGTTTATTTATCGAACAAGGAAAGACAGTTAAAAGTGTCATAAAGCCATATGACCGTATGTCACTTTATTAAAGAGTCAAAAGGCCATAAGTAGGAATATGACCTTATGTCACTTTGTGAAAGCTTCATAAGGCCATATTTCTCAATATGGCCTTATGAGGCATGGCCTTATGAAATGGTTCATATAAATTTTCCTTCTTATCTTTGACGTCAAGTCGGGTTGGGTTCCTATATAGATCTACGAAGCTAATATTTTGCATCAGATCTGAATCTGAGAGGTACTAAAAAAATAAGGGGGTATGCGTTTCAAAAAAAAAAAAAAAAAAAGAAGTAAATAAGGGACACCCTAACATACAAGCATATACATACATAATATATGTACCTTATATACATATGCATATAAATACATATAAATATATTCAGTTTTATTATTATTCAAGTAAAATTAATGCAATCACTCATAATAATTCCAGTTGGTAAAATTGAATCATTTTTCTCTTCGTTGGGTAGGCTATTAATTGGCGAAATAAATAAATTTGAATAATATATTTTGAGGATTTAATTGGAAACTTAAAATTCAACATAATATAGTTTTGAGGAAAGAATTATTCAATATTATAATTAAGGAAGAATATCATTTATTTTTTTAAGGTTTTTTTTTTAATGCATTTAAGAACTTATAAGAACATTTTGTATGTGGGATTTTGTAAGACTTCTGTATCTGTCCTACCTGTATTTAAATAGCGAAAGGCTTAAATGAGTTTTTCAAACGAATTATAAATTAATTCCTATACAATTGGTGGCAGCACCTTTAAGTTGTTGTTGATGTTAAGAAATTCTATTAAATTGACGAAATAAAGAATGGTCAAGTCTAATAAACTGACATTCTAGTATGAATAAAACAATAAATAATACCAATGATTTTTTGTTTATTGATTTCTATAGATACATACTTTATAAATGTCTGCAGGGCATTAAGCCAATTTCTTAGGCCGGAACCGCACCTATCTCGTGTGGTGTGTTGTGGAGTGGTGAGTTATGTCGCCGATTGTATAAAATAGTCGGTATTATCTGATGTAAACTGTAAATTTTTGCTATTGCTATGTACGAGTAACATTGTCTTCTCTTTCCCACACAAAACATATTTTTCCGACACGACGTGTTATGGCGCAATCGGAAAAGGATTGATTCCAACAGAACAAAATGCACACGCAATCACCACACTACAACACACCACATCAATGCAAATATGGCTGAACTAATATGAAATAAATTGAAGCGATAGCGACATACCACAGTAAGGTATAATAACATTATCTAGCGTTTTCATTTTTCTTCAGTTCTGCGCATCTGTCAAAATCGAGGTATTTATGCTGGTTAAATGGTGGATCCAGTTTCCTTTTACTTGTCTAATTTCAAAATTTTGTTGTTGTTTCTAATGAAGCGAGTTGAGTTACTGTGGGCAGTGGGCACTCGAACAGACATTTTCATTTTTTTGACATTTTCATCTTTGACAACCTGCGCAATATATAACCTTATATTTGTGTACTGTGGAGACATACTACTCCACAACACACCACACGAGATAAATGTAAGGTTCTCCTTTAAGTAACCTACATTCTTTGTTGTAGTGAGCTTAGATCAAGCTGTACATTCATGAGTAATTGACAGTAAATGAATTGGATTCTATATATTCATAAACAGGTCAATATCCAACATTTGTGGCATCAAATACACCATCAAACGAAAACTGTCAAACATTCGATAAACTTGGCTTTTCAATGATCGTCAAAAACCGCGTGTTTTGTGGTTAAAGTATATCTACCCTCTCAGACTTTACTTAACTCTATTCAAAAAAGATATTTTGTTGAACAAAATGTCACATACCTTTGTCCTTCCTCTGCTAAACCCACCATCGTCGTGGGGTCGTCCTGGACGCTGACCCGGCTGAAACAAAGATTGCACAGCTATTATATTAAGGTATATACATATTATTTTTTTTTTTTTATAAAATGTATACAATTGTACATTTTTAAGCTTAAATAAGAATCCGACTGCTCAATTTTATTAAAATAAATTTTAAATTTTGTATATCATTTTTTTTTGTTATAAGCCTGATGAACTCTTATAGCAAATCAAAAATATTATATTTTTGTCAAATGAAATAGCTTTTTGTGTGTATAATAATTAATAATAATTAAAATTGAAAGCCAAGGAGCACTTCGAAGACAGCAATATTATACTAATTAATCCTATATCCTATACAGAGTTAATAAAATACTCCCATAAAAGATATACATCCTTATAAATTGTCATTTAAACTTAATTTGCTTACTGAAACGAAAAGCCTTTTCTGTATCCCCCCCCAAAAAAAAAAAAAGAAGTGCTGCAAATAGCAAAAATGTCAACGAAATAATATGAAAAAAGCCAATAAGACACTCTTATTGGTTCGTACAAAAAAAAAATGAAACAAAAGAAAGGTCAAATCTATAATGAACAATGGTACATATATATAATGGTGAGGCATTTCTATTTTGAAAAAGGACACTGCCAATAAATCTCTATAAATTCTCGAAATCGTGGCATTAAACAAGATTGATTACAACTGAATGCGATTTGATTAATCAGTCAGTTTCTCTCTCTTTTTTTCATTGAAAGACGTGGGAATATACTTTTTTGGAAAAGAAAAACCTCAAAAGTTCTATATTTGAGCCATCCATGATTGAACCCTTGCGCAAACTTTAATCCTGATTTATCGAAAGGATGTATTGTCATTTTATGTATGTATGAATACCTACCTATACATATAAGTATGTTATCTATGTATAGTGTATATATTGTCAATGATGGTCCATATAAAACAAATAAAGCTAGTTCTTCTCAATTTGTTTTCGTTGATCGAATTTTAGTAAATTGACATCAAGAGTTTTTAGAATTGCCAGATAAGATTTTTAAGGGAAAATTAAAAAAAAAAATGCGAAATTTAAAAAAATGTGAAGTTCTTTATTATAAGTTATACTTAATGGAATTGTGACTAAAAAAATGGCAGTTTTTAACAGTTTTAAGTTTTAACAGTTTATTGCCATTAAAGGTGATGTGCTCTAGCGAACTTCGCGTGACTTGACAATAGAGCTGTAGACGAATTATGCTCACCGACGGAGAGCTGTGGAACCTGCGGGGCTGAATAAAATGTTATAAATTGACATATCTTTCGTCACTTCCTTATACTAATATCAGCAAAAAGTTTGGTCAAAAATATGTACTACATAGGATTGTTTTCTTTTAACTTGCTCAATAGTATAATTACTATAGGTATTAGTTGTCGTGTGTAGGTTTAAAGGTTTTAATCATAACAAGCTAGTTTGTCTAACTTCACACGGAATTTTTCATCAATGTTAGCATTTTAAAAAGTAAAACAAAAATTTATTAGGGCTTCAAACAATCCTTTACAAAGGATTTTTTTACCACCCTTCAATAATATTCATATGTAAATCAGCCTGAGAGCGTACCGCCATCTGGTGGCAGTCCCAATTTTTTGAGTGACAAAATTTTCCGATTGTAAAATTCCGTATAGTTTGTCATTTCTAAGAATGAATATTTTCTCCTCTAAAAATAGAATTTTATGTATCACCACTATCGACTCCTAATAGTATGCAATTTCGAGTTTTCACGATTTTCCTACTTTTCTGGACGAAGTTTCCAATTTTCTTTACCTGGTTCAATATAAATCCTACAAAAATATCCCTATGCACATCGGATGATGTTCAGACGAGTTATGCGCGTACAAAGAAAACAAGTCATTTTTATATATACAAATACATATATTTAGAAATAGTGGTAATATCGTCATACTGTTTATCTGTCTCTACCTGTTTTCTGTACGTCTGGACGTCCACTTTTCTTTTCTATTTCTCCTTCTTCAAAATAAAAGCCAACAACCGTATCTATAAAGAAATTTTAAAGCCATCCTAACTTTAAAATGCCTCTAATTAGCTCTTAAGTGTGAAATCGGTATCTACATACATATAATCAATTTTGAAATTTAAGCAACGTTACTTACAGTCCTCTTAACTTAAGCGCCATCCAAAGCGTTTTAAGTTTACTCAAAGCCATTTTTCGTTAATATTATTTGAAAGCTGTCAAAAGCAGCCTAAAAGTATGCAATTTTTAGAATACGTGCCACAATCGTTGTTTAGTTAAGCATCAATGGGAAAACGAATATAAATAAGAATTTAAGTTACGTAATTTAACGGTTATTTAAATATTTAAACGCACTTAACTAAATGGCCTCTAAGAGACGTTTAAAAAAATCTAATAAATACGGCTGCAAGTGTATAGGACAAAGGGGAGGACGGGGCACAGAGGACTTTCGCTTTTAAACAATAAATAAGTTACTTTCCACAAAATTTGAATACTATAATAAAAGCGTTGATCTACAGCTCTTCAGTTTGTTATTGTCTATCGTGCTGATTAGAGCTCCCCTGATGGACAAATTTAATTTTTGTTTGGTTTTTTAAGGTAAGTTTATAAAAAAATATAGAAAGTTGTGCTTGTTTCGTATTTAAAGGCATTGCCAATAAGAATTTCAAGTTATAATATGGAAAACAATGATTTCAGTGGTGTTTTGTTCATTTTAAGCTATGTAAAATATTCGTGTTTAAACATGTCGGAAACAATTTTTAAAAGGCATTCATATTGGGGCACAGAGGATTTCTGTGGTCCTCGCTGTGCCGTGCCCCATATAGAATACGAAACTGATCAATTTTGGATTGTTTTTTGTTGTTAGATGTTACGAAACTATACATTAAGAAAAAGCCAGAGCCAAACTAGACATTTATTACCGTGGAAAATGCAATACCAGCTATAAATTCAAAAGATGTATCCATCAATGGAACAGCGACCATCTAGGTCCTGTGTGCCCCAACGATGGGGCACATAGGACCAAAAGCACTTTTTATGCACTTTTAATTAAAAAAATTGCTACAGTTCCGATATCAGTTATAGTAAATCCATTTGATGTTGACATCTTAAGGTATGTTGAGAACAAATTTGAGCCATTTTTCTTTGTTATATATAATAATTAGATGAAGAAAATTAGAAAATTACTTCTGTTTAAGTGGAGCGACTGAATGAAATTCAATAAATAAGTTCGAGTGACCTCAACTCCAAAAGATTGCGTTTCGCCTAGGTACGACAGTTAGGCTCATCAGTCTACGCAATCTTTTGGAGTTGAGGTCACCCGAACTTATTTGTTATATATATTTCAATAAATCGGCAAACATTAAATGGACCTCTGTGCTCCGTCCTCCCCTAGGTACATTTAGCGAGTAGAATGAATTCTAATTGAAGTTGAATTATTTTTATACAAAGGATATTTTTACCACAAAGCCGCTCTATAAATGCCAGCCGCTATAAAATTTTGAATGTATTTTAAATTACAAACTTTCTAAGTTGGCAAGACCGCGATTGATAGATTTGTGAAACTTTGTGTTATGGGTATAATGTGTCACCGTATACTGTGTACATCAGTTGACATTTTTAGTGTACAATTGCTTCTTTAAGTGATTTCTTGTCTTGTCACCTGACATCGAACGATTAGATTTAGAAATTAAATTAAAATAATTTACTCAAGACATGAAATACTTACAGAGGAAAAACGCGAGTAATGATTAAATCATGAGGTTTAATACCGTTTTTAATTAACCCAAATCGAAGGTAAATTAATTTTGTTTATAAATTGTTCTGCTTACTTATATACATAGGGTGTTGGTGTATCGGTTTTATTTAAAAAAAAAAAAAGTTTGGGGGTGTTAAAAAGTGTACAAAAAACATTAACATACTTTTTTTTTCACAAAAATAACCTTTAAACCAATAGGAAATTTTAAGGGCTTAACTTTTGTATAGTGGGGTGGCTTAGTTAAAAAATTCTGCATTTTATTATAAAATCATTATTTTTATATTGTTGGTACTTTGTATGAACAAAATTTTATGATATTGGCCTACTCTATTTATCCATCCCTTTAGGGGCAAATAAAAAAATATGTATACATACTGAAAATAGAAAATGAATATAAAAAAAACAACGGCAACACCCACAATATCATGTTATTACCTTTTTAAAGCCAGTAATTCATTCTCTAATTATGCTTTCAAATGAAGTTATTTCACTTGGTTTTTGAATAAATGAGTTTTGAACTTAATTTTTCGAATTTCATTTTCAAAATTTATCATAGATTCTAGGGTTCCGAATAAACTGCCCGGTTCAGTCATTGGGGTAGTTTATATTGCCTGTTATATTATTTATTTATATTTTATGTATTTTGTTAATTTCTTGCGATATTTGAAATGAACTAGTGAACTTCGTTCAGACATCTAGTTCAATAGTTCATTTTAGTTCAATTTTTATATGATTGCGTTACTTGAAATCAACATGATTTTATTCTAAATGAATTTTTTTCGCAGACTACAGAATTCAATCATGACATGACAGTTTATTTTATTTGAATTATTAAGTTTTTTTAAATAAAAAAATTAAACACCCAAACAAATGCAACTCATTCGTTGACGACGACGAAAGCAAGAATAACAACACGTAGTTGTCTGAAAACAACACCAAAATACAATACGAATGTATCGCATCGCATACGCAACTCACATTGGTTTGGGAGAGCCACACTTGCCACGTTCTTTAGATAAAAGGTAATTCAACATTATAGAAATATTGAAGTTCGATGGAACTTTATCTTAAATGGCATTGCTTTCAGCTTGTGATTTTAAATAAAATAATGAATTTTTGTTCTGTGATCTATTGTTTTAATTTTACTGAAGTTTAGACGCGATTCAAATAGGTTAAAGTTTTTTTTCAAATTTCTGTAAAAAAATATTTTGAACTAAATTGAACTAAAATAAACGAACTAATTCAGTGGCGTGAATTGAACTAAATTTATCGCTCACTTAAATGAACTAAACTGCCCAACTCTACAAGTAACACACTGACCTGCAAACATGAATATCTTCCTTCTTGTTTGCTGCACGTGTGCAAAAGCACAGCTATTTGTTCTCAGAAATGCACGGAAGAGGATCTTGTTGCGTTTTGATAATTTTTTTATTGAAGTCAGGAGAAAGCCATATTTGGCTTCGTATGCGGTAAGGGTTAAGTGTAAAGTACCAGGCGCGAAGTGTCAAGTGCAGAGTGCCAAGTCCGGAAATCCAAGTACGGCGATCCAAGTGCTGAGTGCCATGCTCGGAGTGCCAAGATGTGGAGTGTCAAGTGCGGAGTTCCCACTGCGGAATGCCAAGTTTGGAGTGCCAAGTGCGGAGTCAAACTGAGTGAGTGCACATTTTAAATTTTTAATAAATTAAATGCATTTTCTAGTTTCTCACATAATTTTTTTTCTTTAAATTCACAATTTACCCTGGGTCATGTATGGAGCCTAATTTAAGGATATATGCTCTGTGTGTCAATACCTTTTTACAAGTAAAACTAAGCGAAAAAGATTCAATTTGGGATTGTAAAGTTATGGACCTAGTCACTAATCAATGGTTTACCAAGTACCTTCCCAATATAGTAATTGCGTGAGGAGCGAATTAAAATTTACAAATCAAGTTACCATATTATTTTATGTAGATACAAAAAAGTTCGTGTAGGTTATTTTAAATTTTTTAAACTTTCGCCTTATAACTATTATGATTTCAAATAAAAAATTCACTTGTGTTTACTTCTTCAATAATAATCAACTTTATAAGTCGTTTATACCATAAGAACAAATATCTATATCGATGCGTATGAGCTATTTGCTATAATAGTCGTGCATTTTTTTTTTGGACTGAAAAAAAAATTTGTCGACTCGGCTGAAAATTTGTTATAAGAATCTCATTAATATTAACTGCTTTATTTGACTATTTTTCTTTCAAAGATAATAAAAATTATATGGATTGATAGTTTTATGAGTTGGTTATTATAAATATTTTTTGATAAACGATGCTTGATTGGACTTTTTTTTGTTTTTATAGTAGGCACCTACATACATATATATCAATAAATTTGATTCTTTCGTTTTGTATATAGCCTTACAGCTCATGTGAATAAATTGAGATTTTGATTAAGATAACAGCTTAATATATTTCCTATATTGATAAAAGAGAATATAAATTTAAGTTTTTTTTATTTCATTTAGGCCCCTTTTAAGGATTTTCATTTCATATAATAAACATAGAATAGTGATTGGGTTGGCAAAAAAAAATTTCAAGTTCAAGGTCAAATATCATTTTTGATAGGTCTAAGAATTATATAATTATTATGACTACAAATGGCTAAAATATTTCTGAAATAGTAATATTTTGCTTCTCGTTTAACTCCAGTATTATACAATTCACCCCTTTTTCATCACTTAACTTATAACCAACCATATCGTTCCTCTCAAATACCTACGTATATTTCCAATTAACTTCTGGTTGATTTTTAACTTTTGTTTTTGTATTACAGCAGACGCTCGATATAGTGAATCTCGGTAGAGTGAACTATCCAGTATAGTGAACACACAAAATTTTATACAGACAACTCTAAATATTGAACAAAAGGTATCTCGATATAGTGAACTCACATTTTGTTTTCAATATTTAACAAGATTGTGCCAGCTGCAATGCGTTTAGAGCATTGTGGAGTTTTTTTAAAAGATATTTATAAAACAGAAAAAGCAGAGCAAATCAATTTATAGTTGAGAAACAAACAAACAGAAGTGATAATTTTTTTTAAATTTCATTCTTATTCAAAAAAAACTTATTTGTACCGGTAGATATGAAGTTTTTCGTTTTATAGAAAAATAAAGTTTATTGCATGTTATTTATAATAGATATTCATTTTGTATCAAAATCACATTAGAAAGCCTTTTTAGTTTCTCTCTCGAAATAGTGAACAGTCTCGAAATAGTGAACAGGCCTGGTTTTAGTTACTTCACTATATCGAGCGTCTACTGTATTTTATGCTTTCGCACATCCAGATTTTTGTCTTACCAGTAAGTTTCGGGGCTTTTAGATTCACTTTTGATTTTATCGCAAAGAAACTTTATCGATTTTTAAGTATGTCAATTCTAAAAATGTTGACAGTGCTCATCAGCGTTAGATTCTTACTCCAATCGGAGTAAATTTACTTCAATTTTGAGAAATAAAATAAATCCACACTGTAAAATTCAAAAATTCTTTATGAGAGGAAATGACAGCACTGTGTAATTCATTTTTTTAACCAAATCTGTCTCACTCTGAATGAATCTTAAATTCTATTCTGTACTTAAATAACTGGATTTTGTGTGATTTATTTTATTTTCGTCAAAAACTATTTATTTTTGTTAAAGTAGCTTTGTAATTTTTGTTTTGCTTAAAATAAATTTTTTGAAAACTTCAGTTTTTCTATCATTTTCAAATCTATTCCGGAAAATTTCGATTCACTCCATTTTTTTTTTTTGGAAATCTGCTTCGAAATTTTACCATCAAGGTTCTAACCCTGGGTCATACATTTAAACAATCGAGATTTCAGCGTTCAACATTTTGATCTTTTTGTTAATTTTTTATTTCCATCCACCTTGTATATCTTGGGCAGTATTGCCGACCAAACAAACATTTCCAAGCCACATTTTCTAAAACTCAAACTCTTAATTCTTTTATTAAAAAAAATATAATTCAATTGTGTAAAAGCCAAGAGTTTTTGTAAGTTTTCTTATTTAATTTCATTTCATTTGGAGCAATTCAAAAAATTTTTTTTTCAAAATTCGGTTTATTTGAAGTAAAAAATGGAAATAAGAAAAACATACCATATTTACTTTTTTCGTTCAACGATGAAATTTTCGGTTTCAAAAAAGTTGTGCCACTTTTGCAACACTTAATTCTTGGGTGACCCTCTCAAGGCTTCGAAGAATTTCAACTCCTTCCTCGGAGACTCGCTGTCTCGCTGTCTCGCTAACCCAACGCCTTGGGCAAAAAATTATCGTCAATTCGATATTTCCCTCGGCTTTTTTTCAAGACAATTGACTTTTTGTCAAGTCGAAATTTCAAAATTTTGACATTTTGTTAATCGGTCAAACAAATTTGGCATTTTAGCTTTCAAAAAATGCCTTAAACTAAATATGTATAATATACTGCGATGCTTATAAACCATCGATGCCTGAAGCTCTTTGTTCTGGCCTCTGTGTGCGACCCAAGTTGACAGTAAATGGATATTTAATCAAAATTACCAGGCTAAACACTGCTGCACCCCACTAAAATTGATTGATTATATTGGATTGGTATATACATTGGAAATATGTAGCTATAAGTTTAGCCTAAAGTTTACCCTTAATTTGTTGTTTTTTTTTTCGATCAAAAAATTCAAAAAAGTCTATACTTAAAATGAAAGAATGTTATGATTGAATATAGCGGTTGCTTTTTAGAAAACTAATTAAATTTGAGTATATGTGACATAAAAATCGCATAACCATTTTCCTTAACCAATCAACATTTTTCTTATGAAGACACTTTTTGAAATGTGTCTGTCTTTCAAATCTGAAATAATATACTTTTATTATGTATATAAAGATTGTGAGAAAAAAAAAACTAAAACCTTTATTCATATAGTCCTTCATTTTCTTTTTTTATACTCAAACCTAAACTTACTCTTTAGAAATTCTTTTTTAATTTGAAAGGAAAACATTTTTGAATTCTTAAAAAAAAATAACAAAAATCCATATCCTTGTCTTTATCCATATCCACTTATCAATCTGATACATGACAGGCATCATATCGCAAATTGACAGGAACCTTATTTATATATGTATCTTTGTATATAGGTAGATATACGATTGTATATAGATTCTAACTTAACACATATTTCAATCTTCGTAATGGGTAAAACATTATTTTTTTATTTGTTAAAAAAAAAAAATAAAAAAAAAATCTTTCAAGCTTTTGATTGACATACATTTTATGTTGTGTTATAAAGAATTATGAAAATGAAAACTGAAGAAAATGTCTTTTTTATGAATTGTCTAAAGCAAAACAGAAAAAAAAATAAGAAATCTATTAAGCAATCCTTTAAAAGTATATCTTTGTTTTGAAATGACTGTTTTAAGTATTTTTTTGGATTTTGCAAGGAGACCAACATTTTTTTTTTTACAATATTCAAAATTAATTCAATAAATGATGATTTATGTGAATTTGAATATTTTTTTTTTTGTTTTTGTTTTTGTTGGGTGTATGATGTGGATGAACATACCGTTGTGTAATTTTGATAAATATTACGTTTTCGTATAAGGTTTCGTACCTTTGGTGGGCTAACTTCTCTCGTCGATATGCCCATCTTTTCGTGGTGCCGTAGCTGCACTGGATATATTATTTGGTAATAATGGCCGCCGATACGACGAACCAACTCCTGATTTTGTCTGTACTCCTTTAGAAGGCGTTCGACTTCACCTGAAATACAAAAGATTTTCTGGATTAGTAAAGGCGAATAAATCAAACTAAATTGACAAATAAATAATTATAAATATATGAAATACATAAAATAAATTAATTTATTTAAATATAAATGTTATATATTTCAAAATTCTAAAATTGAAACTCCGCCATTGTCTATTTTTTTTTAAGTAAATTTTAAAGTGTTTGCCATATTTACAAGAAACATGTTGAAGGATCCCAATTGCCACATTTATTTCGTTGTCAAAAAAAAAAATACATTTATTTCGGTTTAATTTTCCGCAACCAACTCCCAAATATAAAAATAAATGCTTACCTAAAAAAAAAAAAAAAAACATCTGTCATATATTAACCCTCGAACACTTCTTTTGTTAGACATGTTGTATAATATTATATTCCCGAAAAGCCTTAAAACAGTTCAAGGGAAAAATACGAAACAAATTCATTGGAATTTTATTCTGAGAAATGAAAGAACAACAAAATATTTATATTTACCTACTTCTCCTGCTCCAAACAACAGAATACGCAATTAATTTCCATCAAACATTTCTCGCATTTTCATTCACCGGATTGCGTGTGATCATTAATCAAAATAAGAAAAAAAACAACACAAACAGCATACCCAACGCAATTCACGACCGCACCATACGAAGAATATAGGGGGCTCTTTATGATGTACTATATGTTGACAAGAACAACAACAACAATATGAACATTGGGCGAGACAACAACACTACACTTTTTGGTTTTTTTTTTCGGTAAAGGTGTCCCGAGTTCTATTTGGGAAAATTCCTTCAAAAAGTCTAATCCCAGTATCTTCATTTAATTCGATGGAATTTAATCACAATCTAATGTCGCTCCACTAATTGTGTCTTATTTTGAAGTTTTTTGTTGTTGTTGTTGTTATGTCCCCTCCTTTCACTTAATTTCTTTATGTATTCCCCAAACCCTATATATAAACATCTATACAAAGCCCTGGGGAGTCCAGAAAATTAATTACTGCACCACCATCTAATACTCCTTTAGCATGGTATAAATATTTTATTTATAATGTTGGCTTATATATAGATATACACACATACATGAATACATACATACGAGTGAATAAAAAAGCACAACGGAAGAAGCGTTATAGGATATTTCTCTAGACTTTAAACATCATTTGGGATTAAATTCTGTCAGCTTTTGAATATTTCAAAAAGTACATAATTTTTCGAAGGATTCTTCTTCTTGTATAAAAAGAATATTATGTCATTTTTTAACTTAAAATAATATATCTTAGTCTTAAAATGAGTTTAGAATAAATGAACGCTACATTTGAATTTAATTTCATAACTATCAGCATTCAGCTGGAATTTTAAATCAATTTTAGCATTTTAAAAACGTATCACTAACTTTGGAGGATTAACAAATTTTGATATCTGAATTTGTAGCTAATTAAATATTAAATTGTAGCGCAAACCAAAAATTTGTATATCTTACTTAGTTTCTGAGATATAAAAGTTTCCGCAAAAATAAGTTTGAAGTTAGCGGTACCTAAATATCTAAAATAAAACGTACATATTTCAAAGTTTGATTGATATCCAAATTTGTAGCTTTATAAATGCTCTTAAGTTGCAAAAACCTCAAATACAGGGTGGCGCACCAATTGTGCTACAATAAGAAATTCAAATAACTTTTTTTTTAATCAATGTATTTCATTTATTTTTTTTTTATTGGTTAGAAAATTAAATTTTATTTTAAATAGTTAGTTGTTTTTAAAGATTATAGACCGCAAATGACCTCCACGCTGTCCCACGCATATGCGGCACCTGGTCAAAAAATTATTCATTGCGGCCTGAAGAGTTGAAGTTGGGATCGCCTCAATTATTGTCGTTATGGACTGCTTTAATTCAGTTAAATTCCTGGGCTTCGTTTTATACACCTCTTGCTTGACATAACCCCATAAAAAGAAGTCTGGTGCAGTCAGGTCAGGTGACCTTGGAGGCCAGCGAAGAGTGGAGTTCCTAGAAATTAATTTGTTTGCGAATTTTTTGTTTAGCTCCGCCATAACTGGTCTGGCTATATGTGCAGTTGCTCCATCTTGCTGAAACCAAACGCCGTTGAATTGTATACGTCTTCGGCGCAGTTCTGGGTAAAAAAACTCCTTCAACATCTTTAAATAACGGTCCCCATTGACATTAACGGTTACACCGTTTTCTTCAAAGAAGTACGGCCCGACAATACACCTTGATGAAACTGCGCACCACACAGTGACTCGTTCTGGGTGCAGTTCCGTCTCATGGAGCATTTCTGGATTAGACTCATTCCATATACGGCAATTTTGCTTGTTTACATTGCCGTTAAGATCAAAATGGGCCTCATCAGACATGAACAAACAATTGATCAATGTCTTGTCTTCTTCGGCCATTGATATCATTTTTTGGCAAAATTCCAGGCGAACAGGCAAATCCTGAGGGTTTAACTTGCTAGTAATTTGGACTTTGTACGGAAACAAGTTTAAATCGTCATGAAGTATCCGTTGTAATGACCGTCTACTAATTCCAATTTGCCCCGATAAGTTTCGGGTCGAAACGTTCGGATTGGCCTGTATTGCAGATGCTACTGCTGCGATTGTATCCTGAACCCGAACATTGGCATCTCGATGGTACGGCCTTCGTGCGATGCTTCCAGATTCGGCAAACATGTTTACAAACCTCATAATGGTCCATCTACTCGGGGGATTACCGCCAAACTCCCGCCTAAATTCCCTTTGGACGGAAATGACGGACTGCAAAGCATGGTACCGTTGCACTATCCAAATTCTTTTCTCCGTATCCCAAGCATCCATTTTTATAAATCTAAATAGTAACCTACAAAATAAAAAAAAAAATAAGCCGATTACTCACACAGAAAAAAAGTTATTACGTTTTATTTTTGTAGCACGATTCGTGCGCCACCCTGTAGTTTATTTTGTATTTATATGAGTCTAAAGTTAGCAAATGAAAATAAATTATTATTTCATACTTATTTTAGCGGAAACTTTAATAACTCCGAAACTAAGCGAGCCTAAATTTTTTTAGTTTTCGCAACTAATTATAGCATTTAATTAGCTACAAATTCAGATATAATTTTTTTTATTCCTTCAAAGCGTCTCCGCCAAAGTTAGGGACGAATAGAGAGTATGCAATTTCGAGTTTTTGCGATTTTTCAACTTTTCCGGTCGAAATTTACAATTTCCTGCTCCCCAGGCAAATTGACAAGTCCTTATCCAAAATCTGAATACGTTGGTCAAAAACTGTTTGAAGTAAAACCAAACTAGACAGAGAGATTCTATAGCATATAAAAATAAAAATAATAATAAATAGGTGACCTTAATTTTTATGAAAATTAAAACAAAACAAAAAAAAACTCGTTAATTTGTGAATAGCTATAAGAAATTTTTTAAAATCATTGGCATTGTCTTTAAAAAAAAAATTCTTTTTTTTCTATAACATGTTTTTCAATAAAAAAAAATTTGGTACACCATATTATTTTAGTATTGATTAATGTGAAGGTTAAAGTTCAATTTCAAAAAAAAATTTCAACGGAATATCGACTTTTCTAAACAGACAGATGTTTTTTCAACCTGAAAAATTGTTTTTTTTTTGGAAAATATTGATATGCAATATTATATAAACTTATAAGAACATTTGTTAAAAAAATTAATTTAAATAAGTTAAGCAAGCAATTAAATAGTCGAAAATCAAAAATAAACTGTTCTATTGGAGTTATAGTGTTAATATAATGGCTTAGATGAAAGTTAGTTCTGTTAGTTGGTAGATCGTATTAATATTAGATGAGAGAATTTTTTTCTGTCAAAATCGTAGAAGACGTTTTCAAGAAAAATAAAATTTTCCTAAAAAAGTCAAGCAGTTGTATGGAAGGTTCTACCATTATTTTTGGTTACACAAATATTTTTTTTTGAAAATCTAGGAAAACATTTAAGAACTGCTTGGAGAAAAGTTTAATTAAAATCCACTAAGTCATTTTTGAAACAGATATTGAGTATTCAAAATTAAAAAAAAAAAATTTTGAAAATTTAAATTTTTCAAACCATTTTCCGATTTCCATACGAAAATTGAGACCATCAAAATCATTTTAATCATTTTCTAAGAAAGTTTAAACAAAAAAAAAATTGTCCTTAGGTGGAATTAAAAATTATTTTCCGGATTTCACCATAACGTAGCATTTTCCTATTCAATTTAAACAAATTTTTTTGTGGAAATGGCTATTGTTAAATATTTTGCTGAAAAAATATTAATGACAGTTATCGTTATTTTGAGTACTAATAAAAAAATTAAGAAAAAGGTCATTTTAGATACATAATTAGTGTAATTTTCACAATGGTCATTTTTCAAAATTCGAAAAAAAATATTTTTTGAGGATTTAGAATAATTCTAAAAGTAGGTCATTTTAGATAATTGTATTTTTTACAATGGTCATCTTTGAAATTTTGCAATCAAAATAAAAAAGATGGCAAGAGAGAGTTTTTTTTTTTTAACCAAAAAAGAAATATTTTTAGGGGTGGTCAAAAAAAGTTAAAGGGTGGTCTATATAATGTTCAAAAAGAGAACAATCGAAATAAATAATTAAATTAAATTAAAAAAATCGATTTTTTTGCCCACGATTTTCCAAAATCGATTTATTTGATAACTGTGGGTGGTCAAAAAAGTTAAGGGTGGTCAACTGATGATTCCAAGTGAGTTTGCCGCTGGGACGAAAAGCCAATTTTTTTAGGACTTAAAGGCCGTTAAAAGATATTTTGAAGGTTAAGTTTTTGTTGAAATTTAATAGGAAAATCAGATGACTGTAGGTAGCGGGGATAAAAGCACAAATTGTATGTAGACATACAAAATATTGAATTAATCATTAGGTAGGCGTTTTTCTTTTTTAGCTGGGAACTGATCTTTAAATTTAAAATTAAATTTTAAATCGGAACTCTGAGCACTGAACTTGTATTCCTTTTTTCGCTCTTAGCTCAATGAGTTTGGAAAAAAATAACCGAGCACATCGACCAAAAATATTAGCGCAGTTAACTTTATATAATTTTTATTTAATTTGGCAGATTACCTACGTCTTAGCATATGACAGTTCAGTGCTTAATTGTGTTTCTTAAATAGATCGGTGCGCTTAGGGCACCCTCGGTTCGGACCGAGCTCTATTCACTTAGGCCCCGCCAGGGAGTAAAAAATAAAAAACACCTATTATGGTTTGATTTCACATTAATTTCATTGGCTACAGAAACATTGCAGGATGCAACTGATAAAGTGAAAGAGTGGACGCAACAATGGCTATCAAACTAAAAAATTTACAAATAAAAAGATTATTAATGTTCCAATTTGTATCAACAGTAAAGTTGTACTTTACATCTTACTGCTTAATATACCTTGGAATGACTTTGGATGCCAAGTCAAATTGGAAGGAGCACATCAAAAAGAAAAGAGAAGAACTAAACCTAAAATATAGAAAAACTGGGTAAGAACTCTGACCTATCCATCCAGAACAAAATAATGCTATATATCCAAGTACTGAAACCCGTTTGGACTAATGGCATCCAACTGTGTGACTGTACAAAGAAAACAAAAGCGGAAACCATCCAAATATTTAAAAAAAAATCCTTCGTAGAATAATAAATGGCCCTTGCCCCTTGGTATATTATAGAAATACCGATTTACATCTTGACCTACGTCCAACAAGTAAAAATGGTTACAGAAGTGATTAGAAAACACGCTGTTTCACATAATCAATGACTGCATAGTCATTCTAACTCCGAGATATAGATTTTTTTAAATGTACGAGACAATGTTGGAAAACTAAAAAGAACCAAGCCTTATGAGCTGATGGTCTAAATGCGTTAGACCGTTAGAAAGTATTGTAAAACATAGAACTTCCACCATCCTTTGACTTTGTGTTAAGAAATAAAAATCATTTGGGGTACAAGTGAATACTGAATATTACCAAGTGTCTTTTGAAGGTTTCGACTTGTAGAAAAAAAAATTATTTTCATCCAGTAATTTTATCGATTCCAACATTATTTTTTATAAAAATCATGGCGAAAATTAAGACAATTTATTAAGACGTTTTATAAACATTTTTAAACGAGTTAACATCAATAATATCTATTTAACATTGTATTAAATTTAAAAACCCCAAATGCCTGTATTATCATTTCACTACCGTGTACGAATTCTAAATGTTATACTTTGACAATTTTAAATGTGAAAAAGGTATATTTGTTAACATTTTTCCATGCAGTGGCGTAGCTACTCTATTTTGGTTGGGGGGGGCAGAGAAATTTTACAAATTTAACGTCTATTTCTAAAAAAATAGATATTCATCAGCACATTCGATAGTACCTATAGATAACCTAAACAGAATTAACACATACCTACACTCATTGACGTGCTAGTAGCCAACTTCACTCGTGTTCCAGTTTACAGCAGCGCTCAGGTCTTAGTGGTCATGCCATGAAACTCGCCATTATGAGCAGCCAAATATACTCTATTATTGATGTTTATTGTAAGGTAATAATGCACTATATTGCCAAAACAACCAATGGGAAAGTTCAGAAAAAGTGAGTTCGATCAAAATTGGCCAATAAACCGAAAAAAAACTAAAACAAAGATGTCTTTTTCGAATGCAATCTACTGTCGGTTCTTCTTAAATATTTGAATTTTAACGGTTTTTTTTAGTGTTTGGCGTAGCTATTTAGTAACGAATGTGGCCGCTCAGTCCCAAAAGCGGTGAGATTTCTTGGAAAATTTTTCTTGCAGAAAATGTATGGAAGTGACAAGTAACTAGCTAGTATAACTATATAATACGTCAATGCCTACACTCGAATACAACCATGCGGCCTCAACGTATTAGCATGTCGACTGAGAGACTAAATAATTTATCTTTTTTTTGGCATTCGGGAACAAGCGACTTGATTTGTTAGACCTGGACATGGTTTTTTTAAGATTCCGTGCACTAAAAAATCGGAAATTAGTGCCATTTATTGTAAAAAAAATTAATAAATGTTATTGTTAAAAAAAAACATAAAAATTGTGAGCGCAGTTCACATTATCTTAATTTGTACTGTCTTTTAATTTGTGTCCCTTTTTCTATTATAGGTTTCATATACGCGAAAAACAAGTGGGACAAAATGGGGGGGGGGGGGGAGGAGGCAATGCGCGTGTCTGAGGGGGCACTAGGCACTACTTTGCTACGGCGCTGTTTCCATGAAATGTTTGAATTGTTTGTGTTCAGATGGAGTTTATTAAGAAAATAGGTTTAGTATGATACTAGTTAAAAAATCTTTCAAAGCTTTAAAGTTATAGAAAATTGTTTAATTTAACAATTTTCAAACTTTAAAGCTTCTAACATAAATGTTCCTATAAATTTAAACTCCAGATTAAAACGATTAAAACAGGGTACGGTTCTTTGAAAAGTAGTTATGTATTATGCTAATAACTTAATATCAGGCCGTTTAAAATTTTGCGACTATCTATGACAATTATTTTTATTTTTTTTTTTTTATTTTCTTTCAAAACTTTTATTTTTGTTTTTGTTTTTTTGTTAAATATAAATAATGTAACTTTAAAACTTTAATTAGGTTTTTAAACAACATTTGTACTTGAATTCATTATAAAGTTGGACAGAGCGTATTCGTATAGATTACTTGATATTTATTTTTTTTAAAACCTATGTAATCTTTGTATCAGAAGGATATAATTAATGTATTAATATTTAATCCCCAACACTTTTAACTCATTCACTTCACTACTACAGAAGTTATTTAGAAGAAAAATAAATGTATAAAAGTAAATTAATTCATTTATAACCATATAATACTAGTTAGTATACCTTTATTAAAATTTAAGGTATCTCCAATTTTATCTATACAGATATATGTATATGAATAAATGTATATATAAATATATATACTCCCCTTTTTTTTCTTTTTAATAGTATCTCTTCTCTGATGGGGAAATGATGGTGATTAAATCCCTTAGATACCGAATCAAGAGCTTTCACAGTGACGATATCGTTGTCATAGCACATCATCAGAAACTGCTTTCAAGCACAGAACTCCGTCATTTCATTAAATTTTGAAGTATGAGAAAAACAACTATACCACTATAGCCTCTCTATTCAAGGGATATATTCATAGCCCGTTTGTTTCCCCTGGGTTAATAGATGGATTAAAATTAATTCAAATTTCAAGAAACGGAAATTAGATTGACGTTAAGGGAAATCACTGCGACAAAACTTAGATATCTGCGAGGATTGAGGACACCATAGTTCAGCGAGTGGAAAGAATACCATGGTTTTTGCAACTATAGATTACGTAAATATATATATATATATATATATATATATTATACAGTATACAATATGGTCAAATTATCTTGCCAAATCCTGACCAAACGAAAAGAGTCCTATACTAGGTATATATATATATATATATTCAAATTTGTGTGATGCTCTGCTCTCCATTGGGAAGTGAACTTTGCAGCCATTTTGTTATCGTTTTATTTATCTCGTAAGTTCTATATAAGCGTCCTTCGTAAATTCAAATCTAATTTAAATAAGATATACATAAAAAAAAACGGAACTATAATCAGTAGCTAAAGTAAGTATTGAAAGGGGAACATAAAGTAGAATTTCAAACCTTACTGCCGGCATCATGAAATAGTTTTTTTTTTTTTTTTTGGGTTTAGATTCCTTAAATATTGACAAAGCTTACCTATCTCCTCCTTTCCCCCCACATTGATTGTCAGGGGCATTTCATTTGTTTTGTAATATTTGAGCAAAGCAAACAATATACCTACAATAAAAAATCACCAGTCAATCCTTTTTTCCTATTTTTTTATTGTTTTTATTTTTGAGAGGGAACATACTTGAAGGTACATTTATTTTATAAAAAAAAAAATAGAGTAGGTAGGTATCTGAGGCGAGATTGACTGAAATGCCCAAAGGGCAGTATATATGGGTAATAAAGCCAAATGTTGAACCAAATAACATGAAGAGAAAAAACCTTTCAACCCGTCATGAATTGGCAAACAATTCAACCAAGAAAAGTGATTTCGACTTTTCTTTGTTTCCTTTTTACTGTAGCAATGTCGAGTGGATCTGGATATACATACGTACGTATATTACTATAGACACTTTTATACTTTTATGAGAACAACATTGTAAATACATTTAATGTTTGCATTAAATATCAGTTTTAATTTTTATCTCAAGCCAGGAACGTACATACATATGTATGTATACTCAGAAGGGAAATAGAAAAAAAAACGAACTGAACACTCGAAATTGTATTATTATACTAACGGAAAGTTTTTTTGAACTTGCTCTTTACAACAAGAATGCATTAAGGTATATTAGTTTTACTTTCGTGTACAAATATTTTGAAGAAACTTTTGGTGGGAACTATAAATATTAGTTTTTCTATGAAATTATAGTTCACACTCAGTTTAGAATTTAATGTATTATGTGGCGCTAACAATCCAAACGCTGATAAATTCACTTTTTTTTCATATATCGAACCCGTAGAATGAAAGTGACCTAACTCAAAATTTTCGTAACTTCTTACTTTTCAATAAACTGACCTTAAAAAGCAAGCTCTAAAACCAGGTGGTTAAAAAGATTCCGAATTTTTTAGTTTGGTCACTTTCATTCTAAAGTTGTGATATGGAGTGTGATATACCAAAATTTGCATATCAAAGGGAGCTAACAGATGGTGCAAAAATTTTGTTACAATTTTGAGTTTTTTATCAAATTGGGGCCTATATTGAAAACTTGAAATTTTATAGGCCGATTATGGATACACATACAACAGTTGTGCAAGATTCTGAGTATGAACCAGATGTCTGTGAGTTTCTTGAAAAAAAAATTTACAAGTTTGTGAAGAAAAAAGTATTTATTTATATTTTATTAATATTCTTTATTATCTATTGCACCTAGACAGGATGCATACAAAGTGGCGCCGCATATAAAAGGACCTGAGCTGCTCGTGAGTTCTACGTGCAGAAACCAACAGAGACGGTCTCAATAATTTCTTCCGGGACATTAACTGGTCATTATGTTTCCTCAGTAGTGCCGCAGATTCCAGCGCTGATATGATTACGAATGTGATTCTTTACGGAATGAGAATTTTTGTTCCGAAAAGTACCAAAAGCATCAAACCGAAAAAGAATTCAGTGTAAGATTCGAGCTGTAAAGAGGTTGTTAGGGTGAGAGAAGTAAGTTTCTGATGTTACAAAGTCAACCGCACTGAGGAAAAACGGAACAAGTTTAAACAAGCTAGTGTAAAGTGTTGAAAATTGTTTATGTATATCTTTGTGGGCAAAATTTACCAAGTCGTCTAGCAATTACTTGTTGCGTCTCAAACCTTTAGGCAGAGTTTGCCTTCCAAGGTCACTGACAGCAATGCCAGTGAAACAAGATGTTTAATGTCAAAATCAAAATCATTTGATCTCTCTATTTATACAAAAATTAAATATGATCAATTTAGATTCATGCATCGATTCTTGACCCCAATAGCAATCGATATCAGCACAATAGTATAATGGGTTGAGGGTGAACGACCAGCTATCCCAAGTGAAAATTTCGTTCGATTGTAATGGTTAATTCTGTCAACGTAAACAAATGAGCACCGATCGCGCACCATCAACCCATTAATATTTTATTATACTCTTGCCGTTCGTGCCTTCCGGGAAATAAGATATTTTTGGTAATTATATTATTATTGACTGCGAGTCGAATATGCTCGAGTATATCTTTCTATTACCCTGACGTAGGTAGGTAGGTAGAAATGGCGGTCACGAGCAATCTAGCTCATTGACCCAATTAGCGCTAAAATGCGCCGTTTTGATACCATAAACTCGTTTAAACCTGCGGTTGAGGGGTGACCTCTTGCGTTGGACAACTAGGAGAAAGGTGCAGTAGCTACTGAGGTTTGTCCTAGAGCCAATGGGTTTCGTTAATGTAAGAGATCAAGTCTTTGATCTTCACATCAGAAAGTTCGTTTAGGTCTTCGAAGGAAGCATTACCCTGACGTAGAAGGTAAGACAATGCAGTGCATAAGATGGGAAATGAGTGTCAAGTATCGAAGCATGTTGGTTTTGATAATTTACTAATTGGGTGCTAGTGTAATCCCTTCACACTAGAAAGATCTGTAATGCTCATATACGACGAAACAAATTTTTGCATGACCAACAAACAAGATGAAAAATTCAACAATATCCCAAAGGTAGTCAACATTTTTGGTCATTTGCAAAAAATGTACGTAATTTTACTTCATCGTCGGTTCCAATACTCGTTTAAATGATACTCCTGTGGTATAGGCCCACAAGGTAAAGCCAATTTGCTTGCAGCATAGTTTGCTGCAAATTCAACGATTCCACAAAGAAGTATGAGTCCTCCTGTACTTGAGAACATTGACGTTTTCATGGGACGATATTTTTTTTTTCAGTCGTACAGTTGCCGCTGGTCCAGATAGTATTTCACCCATCGTTCTTGAGAGGTTTTCTTCCACGCTGGCAAAGCCTCTGCGTAAGCTTTCCATCTTTTCTATTCTACTCACAACTGGTCTCTTTCCGAGTGGATGGAAAACTGCATTTGTCCGTAAAAAAGACGAATCTTCCTCCCTCTCTAACCATCGTTCAAATTACTCTTTCCAAGGTCATGGAAACGCTGATTAATCATCATTCATCAGCTTAAGAAATATCTCTTAGCAATAGGTCCATCTGGCACAAATCTTTACATTATTTTGGAGAAAGTGGGATTATTGCACTTAATAATTCAAAAGCATTTGATAAAGTTTGGCATCAAGCTGTCATCGAAAATGCTTGCATTTGGTATCGATGAATCTCTTCTTCGTTGGATTAGAAATTACCTTTCGGACCGCTCAATACAAGTTGTATTGGATGGTTTTATGTTTATTTTATCCATAAAATAAATGCTGGTGTTCCTCAGGGCTTCGTTTTGTATCCGGCTCTCTTCCTTATTTTCATAAATGATCTTTTATCTGAAACCCCTAATCTTTTAAGTTTTTTCGCTGATGATAATATACTCAGCTTTTCATATTCGTTCTTAGATGACCATCTTTGAATGTAGAACTAGAACGGCGACGTATGATAAGCTCATTCAATTCTGATCTTGAAAGCACTGTCCAATGGGGAATCAAAAACCGCGTAGAATTTAATGCTTCTAAAACTCAACGCTGCTTACTTTCGTCAAAGCAGAACCCACCACCCATGCCGCTATCCATGAGAGGCACTTGCATCAAAGAAACTGAAACTAGGTATGTGCATCACAAACCACCTTCTGTGGAGTGATCACATATTCGACGTCGCCAAAAACGCTGCTTTAGCTTTTCTTCGGCGATGCAAGAAATCTTTCTCCCCTTCTGCTCTGGCTATAATTTATAAAGCTTTCATTTGTCCAAACCTTGAGTATAACTCGCATATTTGGGTAGGTGCTCCAATCACCCATTTAAGTCTTTTGGATAGAATCCAAAAGAGAGCGCTGAAAATGATAGATGACAGAACTATAACGGAAAGATTTTCTTCTCTCAAACACCGATGCAGTGTTTCCTGTCTATCACTATTCTATCGCTTTTTCAGTAAACAATAGGTGTGTTTCTTTGCAATCGAGGGGGCAATTGGTTGAAAAAAACCACAACGGGGATTAGCGACGCCATCACAGAAAAAAACATGGAATTTTTATACAAACTATCGATAACATGTATGGAGTTCATGCCGGTAACACAGTTTTTCTGTGCGTTTAATTTAAGCCCCGAGAATTCTCTGGAATTAGCTAAGCCCGCAGGTGATTAGTTGTTGTTGCACTTAATATGTAATTTTTTTTAGCACCGACGTCGTTTTTTCAACCAATTCCCCCCAGGCTTGCAAAAATACACGCCTAATGTTCTTGTGGAATAGCCAGCCGCATTTTCCTCCTCTAAAACCATTCCACCGTAATACTCGTACCACTCGGAATGCACATCAGTATACCTTTAAGCCCAACTTCGGACGTATTGTTAAGAACAGAGATTCTTTCTTTAGCCGCACTACACGAATGTGGAATCCTTTACCCGGCTTAATTTTTCCGACCCATTGCAATATTCAGTGATTTATAACCTATGTACCAATGTTTACCTCCTTTTAAATCCTTTTCCATCTCCCTAAGCGCTCGTACTGTGTTTAAACATTTCAAGGGTGTTCATATCCCTTTAAGTTCGCGCTTAATAAAAACAAAAAATAATGAACCATGTGATCGGTAAACAAAAATATATTTGAAAATAATAAAATTTGTTTCTTCTTTGGTAAAACTTTAAACCCGACGAGCATAACTCAGCCTATGATAAAAAATCATCTCACAAAATGACGCCCGAGCATATACTGCGGTATTTAAACCATTGTTAACAATTGAAGATTAAGCACTATGTTCAGCCCGAGCATACTGCGGGATCAAAACCAATGTTAACATTTAAATATTAATAACCATTATCTTCAGTCGATGAGGAAAGTCCACATCCAATAAATAATAATTTTTGATCTTTAAGAACATGAACATTAACATCAATTTCAAACACACATGAAGTGTGGTTTAGATGGTAAATGACTTATTTGAGGAAATCCAAAAACAACCACAATTCTTCCTAAGCATTATAAAAATCAAAAAGCATACGAGAATAAGAACAAAAATGTATTTCCTTGTATTGAAGACCTGCAAAACAAAAGCCTATCAAGGGTGGAATACAATTTCTCCACAGATGCTGATGATATGAAAGGAAACTCTTATATATGACGAACTCACATATATGACGAATGCTTGGTGATAATAATGGCAAAAGTAATAATAATAATAATATGCAGGACGGTAAAATGGTAGAGCAGTGGTGCTCGATTTATACCACATATACATATGTAATTACTCACATATATGTTCATGCAGATAAAGACCATGGGAGGTTATAAGGTACCTATCTCATAATTTTTTTTTCTTTTATTTTTCTATGATGTTTGGTCTGCCACTCCCTTCGTGTAGATTAATGCGCAGTCGAAAATGTGAAATATTTATTTTTGCGAAGAAGTAACATACTGAGAAATAAATGCTTTTTCTAGTAGAAGAGAGAGAACTACATACTTGGGTATTTAAAGTAGGGTTTGTTTTTTTTTTTTTTTTTGCATGATGTATAACCCTTTTTCAACATGGGAATACTATGAGTAAGTATGTTTTTTTTAAATAATTTTATAAGAAGTATGAAACCACTTACCTGCCTTAACTAAATGTGAGACAAAAAAGTTGTGGTATATGGACAAATTTTTTTTTTTGAAGTGAATGATGATTAGTAGTAATAGTTTTCATGGATTTAATGTTTATTTAAGGTACATATTTTCTTTGAAAAAAATATGAGTTTTCTAATTTCCTTTCACACGTGGAAACTGAGTTTTTAGCAACTTTAAGTTTTTAGGTGAGAAGGGGACCAAGTGAGAGGACTGTACGGTCTACGACTGGTGGAGATTGGAAATTAAAAGAAAACGTTAACAATTGAATATTGATATACACATTTTAATTGAATCAAAGAAAAGGTAAATTTAATTACCGTTATAATAATAAACCAAATTTTATTTTGAATCAATAATAATAATTCAACAAGTCCAATTAAAAAGTGCTTTAAGTCTTCTACTTGAGTGATTTATTTCAGTACTATCTGAAACACTTTTTCATCCCCGAGTATTTGTCGAGCAATTACCTTTATAACACTCCGCTTAAGCGAAACTCGCTTAAGTGAAAAACCCGGATACCTGAAACATATTTTCACTTAAATTAAATATTTTTAATTGAAAAAAACTCTCTTAAGTGAAAAAAAATTTAATAGAACAAAACAAAAAATTTGCTAAACGCTTTTACTTCTTTTTTATTTTTCACCTCCACCAAATTTTCATCACGAAAATGAAATTTGAATTTCTGATATGTCAGAACCCTTTTTGGAATTTTAAAATCCGCTTAAGTGCAATTTTTTTTTACTTATCCAGACTCCGCTTAAGTGAAATTTTTTGTCACTAAAGCGGGGTTCGTTTAAGTGAAAAACCCGCTTAAGTGAAAGAAAGACTGTGACATTTTGCAGTTTCTCCTAAGCGGGTTTTACTGTAGTTATATAGAATTTGTATTGCAAAAAAATCCTTCATAAAAATTCTTCAATTTACCTAGTAGTTTTTTGGAATACATAAAACTTTTACTAAATTTCTATAGTACTAACAAAATCTCAGTTCGTTTTGTGCAACAATAGTGAAAATTTTCAGATGTCAATTTTTTGAGATATTTAAGTCTCAGCGTTAAAAAATATGTTTGCAAAGATTGAAACAGCCTGATATTAGGGTATTAGTATTTTATTACTATGAACAATTTTGTTACTTTAAGATTCTTTCCTAAATTAGTTTTAAACAATTTTTAACTAAACATATTTTATTAATAAGCTTGAACCATGTGGCGCATGTCCACACGGTTCAAGCTTATCGGGAAATTAGTTTAAAACAACACACTTTCTTTATTTTCATCCGATTGTTTGGGTTGCAAAATAGAAAGTGGCATACGTAATTTATAGATCATCAATTTCTCTACAAGATTGATTCAGAATACTTTTGCTTTAAATTCACCTGTTAAGGAGTTATTGGAAAGAAATTGAGAATTTTAGAAAATACAAAATTTTAGCGCGTTTTCGGAATTTCATAGCGTCGCGTCGTTGGTATTGGTTGTACAAAAATACTTTTTCGATCATATTTCTAGAAACTTTTATTTTATACAAGTTGCTATATAACTTTTTTGTGAAAATTACACCAGAAAGAAGTTATAGGCTAAAAGTCTTAAATATAGGAGTCAGGGTTGTACACTAAGTGCCCTTATTTTTATTTTGTTCCTTGATGAATTAGTAGAATGGTTGATAGGAGGCATTCTTTGGAACGGAATAAGAATAAAAATACTTATGTATGCGGATGATGTAGTCTTGTTGGCGGATTATCCGGTCATCCTACAAAAAATGATTCTTAGGCTGGACCAATATTGTGGGATGCGGAATTTATCCGTTAACTTAAGTAAATCAAAGGTGATGGTGTTCAGGAGAGGTTTTTCGAGGTAGGACCGATCTGAAAAATAGACTTTCAGTGGTGAAGATATCGAGATCGTTAAGGAATACAAGTATTTGGGTATTCTTATTGGATCAAATTTGAGCATGAAAAATCACCCTGCTGATAAACTTAGTGTTGGCAAAACAACTCTCAATTCATCATGGAGAGCATGCATGAGCAGTCCATGACTTCATCCTTCAGCAAAGTACAAACTGTTTCAAAGCACTGCGACTTCAACAATGTTTTACGCTGCCCAAGTTTGGGGTCTCTCCAAGTTTGACGAAATTGAAAAGCTTCTTCGGTTTTTCAGAAAACGATGCTTTCATCTGCCGCAAAATAGCCCTAATTATATGCTGCTTGTAGAAACAGGATTATCCCCGTTGCATATATCAACCATCAAGCTGCATTTTGATTACATTCTGAAAATATTATCCCAAATGCCTGATACTCGTCTACCTAAGCAAGTGGTGCAACACGCAATTCGTTCCAATACACTATTTTTTAAAGAATGGAGCTCCTTGGCGCAAAGTCATTACTTACAGTTAAATTTAAATCCATGTCGTACCTACAGTTGAATGGAAGGACTCACTATACCAATTTTTGAAACAGCTTGACCTAACATCAAGAGAATTGTCTATTGAAGAAGCTCAATCATCAACCCATCGAAATTACTATAGACAATTAGACTATTACTTGGAAGGCTTCAACTATTTTAATAGCGAATTCAATGTAAAATTCATTGAAACCATATTCAGGACGAGGGGGAAGCTTCTCAGGCTAAATTATATCCCTCATCGTGATGATCTCCCCATTTTTTTGCTCATTTTGCAATATGAATACGCGAGAGGATATCTTTTACTTTATCTCAATTTGTCCAATTTTGAAAGACATTCGAAAGAGGTGTCTTGGTCGGAATGAACTTAACTGGAGTGAAACTAAAGATGTTTTGAATGGCAGATTTGGATGGTGAAATCTTTTCTCCTTTGTCACGACTGCAGCAGCCTACAGACAGAGAATAGTCGACGAAGATTTTTAGTTTTCAATATTATGTACCTAAATTGCAATATCTAAAGTTAAATTCAAATTTATTTGCAACTTCATCAATTTATAAATTTTCAATCTTTTGTGTTTTACTCATTTAATTTATTCGATATATTTTTTTTTTTTTTTCAAAAGTTAAATATTGCTTAAATTTGAATTTGGTAATCAGACAGACGGCATTAAGCTGTTTTTGTATAATACTCTCTGTAAAAATCATCAATTTGATCTCAATAAATCTACATTATTATTATTATATTATTATAATAGGTGTTTCTATATGGTTTTTTTTTAGGGTTTTGAAGCGGTGTAGAGGGCGTAGTGTTTATTTGTTGTATTTTTTTTGTCATCTTTTAACCTTTTTTTATCAAAATGTCAAAAATTTAGAACTACGAGAAAATTTTTGGTCTCTATTTACAGTTAAATTGAAAAATTGTGTTTACTTCCTTAAACCTACAAGAGCAATCTTTCTTAAAACATGACATTGAGGGAAAAAACCTTTTAAAATATTTTTTTCTAGTACGCCTGAGATCAATGGAGCCTTGTTGAAATGAGGTGAATTAGCACCTTTTTTACATCTTCAAGGCTTAAAATGAAGGCCTCATTGAGGAAACCGTAGCGTAGGATTCGCATTTTTTTATTCGATGACGATAAATCTTTCTATGACCAAACTTTTAGCCTTTTTCAAATGAGGTGAGTAAATCCGTTGCTAGCTCTTTGTCTATAATTCAGATTCAATCTTTGGTAGATTGAGACAGTGTAATCCGAGAAACTAACCTAGTATTTATTTTCAAGATATACCTAAGCGTCTATGCCATCTATCTTTAACTTTGCAGCTTTTTAAATTGGATCTGTGATAGCACCTCCTGGGATATTCGAAAAAAGCGCTGTTAAAAAGGTCAATAAATTGGTCACAAAAAAGGTCAACTTCTTTTAGAAATTCGTTAGCCATATAGAGAATTTTCAATCAATACTTTAAATTTTTTAACGTCATTAGAGATTTTAGAAGCTCATTTGTGGGATATTCGCAAAAAAAACGTTTATACTATTTAAAGGTCATCAAATCGTCATAAAAAGTTAACTAGTTTCAGTAATTGGTCAGCAATAGTTTTTTTTTTTATATAATTTTTAAGGTTTTTTCTTCAAGGTTGTCAACTCATCTGTGGGATATTTGACAAAAAAATTAAATAACTTCTTCAAACAAATGGAATAATTTTTTGGAGGTAATTACGTTTTGAAAGAAGTAATCTTTGAAAAATAAATGCAAACAAATTATTCCTATGAATGATACTTTACTTTACTCTATAAAATTTAGTTTTTTAATTTTTTTTACCTATTTAAAAATGGACCTACTCAATGAACCACCTGTTGGCAAAAATAATGTATATTGAAATGTCTGTACATATGTATATATAACTTTTTAAGATCAAATATTTTGTATTCCAACTTTACTTTAAAAAAAATGGATACCTTGTAATATACCCGAGTAAATTAGTAATTGTTTTCACATAACATATAATACTCCTAAATATGACACATGTGTCGTTTTTTAATTTAAATTTCTGGAATTCATATCTCCTATTTTTTATTCAAAATTATCATTAAAATTACTTCCCATCAATACAAATAATTATGGCCCCACTTGATTCAACAATAACTCCAATCAGCCAACAGACACTTGGGCGTATACGTACTATTTTTATGTAATATAAAATATTCTCAAATTCTACGTTTAAAAGAAAAAATGTAGAATTTGAATTTAAAAAATAAAATAAAATAAAATAAAATAAAATAAAATAAAACTGACTTACAAGCCAGGCAATAAACTTAGCTACACATAAAATATAAAATTAAATTACCTATTCACCTAAAATAATTTCTGTACCAAAATAAAATAAAAAGCACTAGAATTCTTCTTAAATTAAATAGGTACATATTATTTATTTTTTTTGAACGCTTCTCATACCATTCCTTAAATGTTATACCATAGTCAGTTAAAAATGTTACTCAAAGATAGCAGCGAATAAAGCTTTACATAACATCAGAAACACAATCCTCCGCTAATGCTGCTTACTTTTACGATTTTAACATGAACAAATTTCAACGCTGAGAACCGTAATTATGTCTAATTTAATGTACATATTTTAAGAGCTATGTAAAGGATCCTTGAATCATTCTCCTGATGTATTACTAAGTGTGTCTTCAAAGGTTAGTTGGAGCTTTTCAAAAATCATTCCTCCTTATAGACCATGGAACTTTTGATACAAAAAAAAAAAATGCATCTTTCTACTTGAAAAAAAAAAAATAATAAAAAAAATCGAAACAATTATAGAAATATTTCTGAAGTATTTTTGATGTCATCTTCCGCGCTCTCGGACCGAAGCCACTTTACTTTTTTTTATACTTTTATTAGTTGCAAAAGTAAAACAAAATACTTCGTATGAAAAAGAAGAAGAAAAAAATAGGATTTTTTTTTCGCATAGGAAGGTGTATAGCTCTTATAAAAAACCATGATGAGTTTGCAACGATAGAGACAGCAAAAGAGGAAATGAATGAGACAAACAAAAAACAATTTCTTTTAATATACATATATATATATGTATATATATTTTTTTTAAATATATACCTATATTTTATTCCAATGGGGATGTTAGAGAAGGAAAGTTGGTTGCTATATGACGGTCTCGAAAAGACAGGGAAGGCTGAAATGGAATTGTTGTGAATAGAATTATTAGAGTATCCTTTGTCAGAATTTATAAAAAGTTTGTGACTTTGTGACATGACAGAATTAGTGTGAGCACTCCTAGTTGCCTTCTATATATGAGCCTCTTATTTTATGTGTATTGTATTGTGGTGGTATATATATACTATGTTTGTGTGTATAGGTATGTCCTGTAAGGATAAACATTTGTGTTTTTTTTTTTGTTATTCTTCTTTTTTTCAACACAATACTCTAACCTCATTTCTTTAGTGGTATCATTATTAGATTTTGTTTAGTTTTATTATATGTAAATGTCTTTGAAAAATGAAAAGTGAGGGATGCCTTACTATTTTTGTTTCAGTTGGAAGATGCCTAAAAGTTTTTTTTTTTTGAAATTGGTCCAAGGTAATTTTTTAACCTTTCTTTATTGGAGAAGCATATTTTTTTATTTTTTTTTTTTCAATTACAAAAATGAAATGTAGGTTGGCGAGTTGGTAAAGTCACTAAGGAATTTAAGTATGGACTTTTTTTCAAAAGGATTTTAAGTGAAATATTATGTTTTCTTATTATGTCTGGTTGGTAACTCGAAACGAATTGTGCGACGTCTTACGACGTAGCACAATTTTCTGTCAAATCTCATAGAAAAAAAATAACAAGTAGCCAAGCGAAGTTGGAGTTACCAAACAGACGTATTATAAATTTATTTGGGTGACAAATTAAATAACATCGGGGTACTTTTTTTTTGTAGACAGGTATGGTAAAACTCTTCAAAGTTTACGGATCGATAATGCAGTGTGGTATTATTATATACTTAGTATAAGAAATATTTTATTTTTCATTTGAGAGGAAATAAAAACGATATAATGAAGATGAAGAAAATTAAAAAAATAGTTCTATTTAGTTGGTGCGATGAGCTATGAACTATCGTTCCTGGGTGAAACGTATTTTGGAGTTTAGGTCATTTTAGAATTCATACATTGGAATAAGAACTTTTCACTGGAGCACATCACTTAGTTCTCACACAAGATTTGGTGTAGTTATTTTGCTCTCTGAAAATATAGGGTCAAAGCGCGTTACTATATAAACGATTTATCATTATTAACATTGAAAATGATTACAAGTTCGATTTTTGAAAGTTTGAGTGTAAACAAAATGATTAAATAAAAAAAATGAGAGATGAAAGTATCAAATTTTAAGTTGGTGTTACCAAAGAAATTAAAAAAAATAAATAAAATTAATTGGTTGGCATTACAGCTGCTCGTGAAGAATCAGCGCCTAGGGTCTTACAAGTTACAACTCTCAACCATTCCTGTGTTCGTGTTATTGCTGGAAATGGAGGGGAGCTACAATTTTCTGCCGAATCCAAACATGAGGATGATATTGTGCTCTTTTCCGATAGTATATTTTTTTTGACAAACTTTAGAAGCAAGAGAACAAATTATCTTTACGAATCATTAATTTTTCTTTAAAATGGCATTCAATCGTTAGTGCATATTTTTGCATATTTGACTATAAATGCATATTTGAAGAAGTGGCAATAATTTTGATGATTCTGATGCTGTTGCCTAAAAATATTAATTAGCTCTAACTACAGTTTTCTTTGTCATACCATAACAAAGCTTGAGGGAAGGAACTTATTAAAAAATCAAATTGATTTAGTTGAAAATGCGGTTGTAAAAATAACTGCCGTTAAAGGACTCTTGGTCCAGCCATACAAAAGAAGAATGAGAATGTTCTAGCAAAAAATGAAGGATTTTCAACAGTGAAAAATATATGCAAGGCATTCAGCAAGGTAGGCAGTAATGAAAATTATTTGAGAAGCTTTACAACCGATGAAATGTCTTCTTTTATGAATGCACCACTGCAAAGGCCCAATCGCCAAAGCTTTATTTTTTTTTAAATTTAAGAAGAATTTCATGATTTATGTCAATAAAACATATGAAAATATTGAGGATTAGATGTGGATAACGATTTCTATTTTTTGTGTTATTTTGAAAAAAATTATTATTCGAACGGATGTCTTTTTCTTATGTTGATGTTATTTTTATTTAAATTATACACACAAAATACACAAAACATGGAACAATATATTTTGTGTATTTTTTAATTTCTTAATGTACGTAATTGTTTTTTAGTTCCTTCAAAAGATAATAAAAGACTGACTTTTTTTCTAAAAACTGTATACCAATTTTTTTTTGTGTTCATTGAAAAGAAATTGAGATAGAAGGTAAAATATATGATTTTAAATGCATATTTTAAGTGCATATTTCCTCTTTTTAAGAGCATATTTTAAGCGCATATTTTGCTTTTTTAAGTGCATGGAAATCCTAGCCCTAGTCAATACTACTTTTATCGCCTATTGTGTTGAAGGGGACCTATAACGGTCAATATGAATAAATCCAAGATTTTAACCAATTAAAGTGTTTTTTTTTTATGATAATGAGATAACCGTTTTAAACAACTCAGCGTTACCTTTGGAACCAGTGTTGTTCGACTTTTTTACTTAACGTTTTTTACATTAGTTTTTTACTTCCTGTATTTTAATTATACTTATGTAAAAAACGAAAAAAAGGTAAAAAGTAAAAAAATCGCGAAAATTAATAAAAATTGGGTACCTTCAAGATTGAAGATGACAGTTGGATAAAAAAAAACTATTAGGTGTTTATTTTATTTTCGACAAAATGATTAAAAAATAGATTCTCTAATCTATTTCAGTCAAAGTTTTTCAATATAAAATGCTTCAACTATTTACTTGTTCTATCGATATTTTTTAACGATTGCCAAATTTTTCGTTATTTACTTAAATTTTGACAGATGCCTCTCATTTTATCTCTTTTTTCTCAGTTATTTACTTTTTTTACCTCTTTTTTACCTTTTTTGTGAGTTTCTTACGTTTTTTACGGGATTTTTACTTTTTACACTTATTTACGCGTTTTTTACCTACTTTTACGTAAAAAAGGTTAAAAATAGTTTTTTACATGGATTTAAACAACACTTTTGGAACTCTTTAAAGATTGATCTGTCACTAATACGTACCTTAAATCATAATATTAACGTCCTAAACACACTGCAGAAAGACTATTTCTTTTATTATTTTGCTTTATTTTCTCTGATTGCATGGAGGTTAATGCTGGATCTACACCACGGCTGACAAATTGGCAGTATTCCTGCTATCCAAAATTTGGCTCTTAATATAAAATTTTTTAAGTAAATTTTTCTCATGAAAAATGTTATCTTTAATTGTTTTTGTTTAAAAGAGGATAATTATTTAGTTAAAAACAAACTTCTTTGAATTATAGAGTTTATAAATATTGGTTAACCAATGCTCCTTTTTTGACTCCTTTTAAAATATTCAGGAGTAACCCTGAAACCACTTTAAGTAACTGGGAATTAATTTTATATAATAAAATAGATAATAGTAATAGATTTACCAGTAAACTATCGAAGATTATTATTCGGAAAAACATCTACTGGACCAACGAATCGAAACAGCTGTTTTCATTGCGTCAACTACGTTGGAGATATGTATGCTGCTCATAAAATTTGGTTCTAACAAAGGTCAAGGAAAAGTATTGGAGTATTTTCATAAGGGACGTACAGTAATCGCTGTTTTATAATGACTATACTGTGATATTCCGAATTACTTTCTCGACAGAAAAACCTCAAGAGAAGATTAGTTTGATATTAAAAGCATCAAAGTAGATTGTGAAATTTGACCTTTCCAAAATAACAAAATTATTGACGTATGTACTATTTGCAACCTTGATAGATAATAAAGTACGTTTCATTTTTTTGGAGTTTGTCGCTATATTCAAAGGATATCGGAAGAAATTTTTTGGAAGCTTCGAATTAACCATGGTTCAAGTTTCTTGATGTCATAAACAGAAAATGCTAACTTAGTTCTTATCAATTTTTAAAATTATAGCACCAAATTATTAAGGAATTTTTAAGAAATTAAAGTTCTCGTATACTTGAACAAACAAAACATTTTTCATCTGAAAGACAACTTTTAGAAGTAATTGTCATTAATTTAAATTACCAGCAACACTATGCGCGCTATACCAATAAACAATTTTAGAGACGACTTAAATATTATAAATATTATAATATTATAAATATATAATAAAATGTACCATAATGGTATTTACTCTATATAACAAACCAAACATCATATGACTTAAATATTTTAGTAGAAAAATAAAGGTCCCATGAAATAGGAACCGAAAAATTGAAACGAGATAAAAATTATGTTCCATGCAGTAAGGCTTCAGCGATAATAAACAAAAATCACCAAAAATAAATAAATGAATTTTCCAAAATATCCGGGTGGCAAATTTCCAAAATATCTGGGAGGCGGTTGCTATAAGGGGGCGGCAATTTTCAAATATCTATTAAAACAGACGTTAGTGTTAAAGGATTTTTGAATCCTCTGTTTTTATATTTTCTTTTCATTTGGATCCATTTTTCATCAAATGGATACATTTTATCGGTCCACAATAATTATTTAAAAATTTTCGAGCGATAACAAGGCAATTTTCCTTCAATTTCCATTCGCTTCCGTACAATAAAACCACACAAAATGTAAATAAAAAATCTCTCTTAAGCTAAATGTCAAATAAAAGCATTGAAAAAGGAATTAAAACATTCGAATTTGCATTTTTTACAGGACAAGATTTTTTGATGTGTAAGGGGATCAGTTTGAGTGTAAACACCGGCTTTTCAGACTTTGAAACCCTCCTTTGGCAGGGGTGTAACAGGGTTTCTGCCATATCTAGAAAACCATAAATTCCACAAGAAATATTTTACCACTACAATTACAATTTTGGTAAGCATATTTTTACCGAGAAATCGAAAACAAATGAGTTAGATATAACTAAAAATATATACGAACGGTGTTTCAATACGTCAATTTTTATAGGCTTTTGTCTTTGATTCTTCATTTACTTCAAGTAAAATGGTAATTAGATAATCTTACCCCCAATTTCACTGTGTAAAGTTTAAACTTAAGTTCAGCTGAACCTGATCTTTAGTTTAAATTTAAAGTTCAACTTGTCACGTTTCACAGCGTAATCTGAACTTAAGTTCAATAGAACGTAGTTTAAAGAAATTGTATGAATAGGAGTTGGCAGCATTTTACGTCGTTCTTCTGTCATCTGACGTAATGTAAACAGTACGTAGTTTTTTTTTTGCATCTTTTCCAAAATCTTTCCTTGTTTTCTCTTTCTGCCTTTGAAACAAAAAACACGAGAAACAGCAAATATTTTGTGTTGTTGACAATCGGGAAGTTTGTTTTGTTTACAAGTAGGTACACCCTTGGGCCTTGTGACCTGTGACTTGGAGATGAAAATTTATTAAAATTGAGAAAGTAATATCAAGAAAACGATATGTGCAAGGAAAAAAGAAGCAATAACTTTTCAAAAGCAGACATAGATTTGCTTACGGAATTGGTGATGAAAAATAAGCTCATTATTGAAAACAAAACAAAACTGGTAAAGTTCAAGTTAATTTGACCAAATACGAAAATTTAACCGTGCTTTCAGGTGGTTATAAACGTTGGGCTGAGAGTTAAACGGCAGAATACTGTCATTCAATTTAAACTACAAAATGAACTCAGTTCAAGGTTTAAACAAAACTGTGAAACCGAATTAATTGTTGAAATGAAATTTAAAACAAAAGTGAAGTTTAAACTTTCACTGTGAAACCGTTTATTATACACTGGTGAAGCGTATTTGACATTTTTCCTTAAAACATTAACCAGATTATAATTTTCCGTGTCCATGTACATTGAACTAGAATCCGGTCTCAGAATTATAGTCCTTAATGTCAGGTTCTCAAAATTCTTACACACACGTTTCGAAATGAAAAAAAAAATTATTATGAATTTTTTGGCAAGAAACAAATACATTACCTACATAACCACCTGTTTTTATAGTCACACAAAGATGACAGTTAACAAAATGTGACGCTCACAAAATCTTAAAAAATTATAAAAGTTAAAACAGTTAAATGAGTTTAAAATTAAAAATTTCAAAAATTTATACAAATAAATTTCCAATTAGAACAAAAATATCTGCACTCTGTTTTAATTAATCATTTAAATATCGACAGCAAAACAAAGTATACTATATATGTACTTCAAACACAACTTTCATATAATATACAAATGAAATTTCCGCCATTTTATGTTAAATTAAAATAACGCGAGATAGAGAAAATATTGTTAAAGCAACGGACATACAAAAAAAAAATAGAGAAAAAAAAATAAATAAAGCGTCAAATACCTCCCATCGTCTCTGTTATCTTCGTTATACCGTAAACCCATTTATATATCACTGCGAACGAACTAACGAACCAAGGTCCGGAAAATCTACTCCTGTGGATTTTTATGTTTATGATGCGCTCAATTTAATTTGCATTCATATTATTTGCTCAGCTTCTGTAACAACCAAACTCAACCCTCTTTTCGGTTGAGGAAGGGAGGAAGGAGGAAGGTTTTGCTGTGGGTGGTTTTTATAACAGGACCGCACTAGACTTATAGATAGGCCTGTCTCAACAATGTCAAGTTGCATCTTTGTAAAGGATTTTATAGGAGATTCATGATCAAATCAAAATTTTCGTTATTTTGTTCATCTCTCTGTTATATATCGCACCCTTAGAATGAAAGTGACCTAACTAAAAAATTTGGCATATTTTTTACAACCTGATTTTAGAGTTCGTTTCGCTTTTTAAGGTCAGTTTATTGAAAAATCAGAAGTTGCAGAAATTTTGAGTTAGGTCACTTTCATTCTAAAGGTACGATTATGTAAGTTTGATAAATTTAAAATTTAAAAGAGATTATATAATTCTATTTCCAATAATATTCGAAGAATGTCTCTATCGACGTTGGCGGGGCGCGGCGGCGTGGCGTGCCGCTTGTGCCGCCCGACGCTAGAGCTAGAGAGTTGCACGATTAAAATCTTATGAATTAAAATGTAAATGTTCGTTTGTTTCTAATCTTGGAAGTCGGACCATAATCTCAGTATACTGAATCTAATTCCTTGAAAGTCGCAGCGCGCTTTCTTTTGGGGTTTTTTCAGTTGAGATATAGAGTGCTTTGAATTGTAACTCCACGTTTTGGCTCCCGGAAACGGATCAGTGGTGGTTGGTTCGAGTAAACACGATAAGTACTCTATACTTTAACGATCCACTCTTCTGGCCAACACAACAAGCTTTGTGTAATAGCAAAATTATAACCATAAATCCGCCCAATCGTATGTCTATAAAGCCAACTACACAAGGATATGGGTTCCTTACCCTTGCGGTGGGAAAAGCTACGCATCATCTAAATCCACGTGCCGTTCCGCGAATAATATATGCAAAAACTTACCAAAGTATTATGGTGCCGTGGGGAATAAATACGCCCTAAAAAAATGTATTCGATTGAGGTTGGCCCCCTAGTGGGTGTTCACGGTGGCTGTGGCGACAACACATGGTACTGAGGGAACTGGATGCAAGAGTGTTAGATGGCCCTCACTCCTAAGCAAGGAGTACCTATGTGTTATGCCGCAACATACCAAAAATTGCTACCGGGGTAACTAACACCGGGGCACGGTGGGTTAACGCCTGAATTAACTCCGATGTCGGTATGTCGCCGTGGAATTAGACCTTAACTGGCAGGTGTCCACTTAAAACCCCAAAGTGCAATTCTGTCCCTTATCTTAAATTTCCAAAACCTCTTCAACGATTGTTTACAAATTTTGACACAACATTGTTTACGATTACGGACGTGTTTTATCTATATTTTTTTTTTAACAGCGCCATCTGTTGGGTATACACCACAACGCCTGATCTATTGAGATCCCAGCAATCTCAGAACAACATTCCTTAGTTTTGTTATAAAAATATTAAGGAGAACAAATTTCAAGCACTTTTAAAAATTAAACTATTTAAAAGGTTAAAATTTGTTTAAAAATTTTTACTTTTTTTCAAAAATTAGCTATTTATAGGGTGACATTGGGTAAAACTAAAAATACCGTCATGAATGTAATACATATTACAAGGATATGGAGGACTGGATGTTTTCAAAATTACTCTTTAAATAGGGTGGATTAGAGCAAAACAAAATTCAAAAATAGTATCCGACTTTAAGATCCCTTTTTCTAAAGGTTATATTGAACAAATATATAATGTATATCAGTACAAAAATATTGATTTTAAATTTTTATATTTTGATGCCTAAAAAGCTAAAGCTGGTTGTTTGAATTACTGCTTAAAAAAGTTAAAAAATTCAATGGTAATTTTGAATTAAACCTATAACTGGCGCCCAACACTAATACTTTTTTGCAAAATTTAGATTTGCGAAACCGAGCGGGCCAGCTAGTTGGAGATAAAAAGAATTTGATGTATTTTAAGTCTTAATGGAGGTATCATTTCTGGGTAAAGAAATTATACGTAATGACAGCAAATTGCAAATAAAAAAAATGCTTTACTTAAATTCAGCACCACATGTTCACAGCTTTTTTTTTAATTTATTTATTTAATCAAATTTTAATTGCTAATTTAAACGTATGTTTAAAATTATTTTGAATATAGAAATGGCTTAGTTTTTTTTCAGCACAGTTTATCGGAATAAAAACTCTTTGGAAGTCCTATATCGTGTGTATGTTATGTTCCGTTTAAATAAGATCGGTTAGAAGGTTAGTCCAAATAAATACACGCAGAAAAAAATTTCAAAATGATGGTTTAGTTTTCCTTTGCACGATTCACATTTGTTCACCACCAGTTGATGTCAAAATTTTATTTTACAAAAATAAAATAAAAATTTTGAACAATCTTAAAAAGCTTTGAACTTTTTATAAAGCTCCGGATTGCAAAATTATACCAAATCGGTGCGCTCATCAAAAAGATATATTTGCATAACATGTACCATGCAAAAATAAATGGATTTTGTCAAATAAAAATAGCAAAAATTCTTTCTACGTTAATCGTAGTTTGTACCAAATTTCTGCAAGCAAATCCGTCTATCCATTTAGGATCTAGTTCGTTGTACACCTGAACGCACGGGCAAATTGTACAGAATAGACAGACGAATGGCATGTCGAAATACATTTTTTTGAACTTGATTAGAACCTTGAATTTTTGAGCGAAACCAACTTGCCTGACAAGTAAAAATGATAAATTAAATGTTATCAGTTTATCATTATAATTCTAGGAAAGCATCAAATTTGGAAAAGATATTTCTAATTTGCACCCAGGGGTTAACTCTGTAATAAAGATTTTATGAGAAAAACATAGCACCTCAATAGAAAAGGCTTAAAATACACCTCCTTTTGGTGTATGGTCAATCCGGCACTGAGTAATAGGTAAAGCAGCAGCATTGTGGATGGCAACTATACTACAAGCCTCATGGCCTTAATGATTTTTTTGTTTATTTTTTTTGTACGCTTCTTCCAACCACCCGGTCACCTTGTTCTTCTTAGGTATAATTTTTTTTTTCACTGCTTATAAGATAGAAGTAGTCCCTCTTCTGACAGTCTTAACGGATTGCATAAATGAGAATCCTTATGACGAAAGCGCAGTTTTTATCTAAAGAGAAAGCGCTGTTTATTACTGGGGATTTACAAAATGATGTTATACTTTTATTTTGTACTCGGTTTTATAGCTGAATCCTTCCTAAATGTATAGCTGTAGCTACGTGCGTATTGAGTACCCCAATTTTCGCTCTAAATGGAAATGGAAATGGAAAGCATCACAACACACGTTGGCCCACAAAGTATTTCTTATAATATATATGTATGTACGTGTGTACAATGTACATAAACATGTATTTTAAGCCTTGAGGAAAGGGGTTTTCAGCTTTAACCATCACGCATACGCACTTAAGAGATCCTGTGCCGGTGAAAGACGAGAAGAAGTTGGCAGTGAAACGTTTGTTTGTACCTCTAGCCTACTTAAATATTCAAATGCTATGTGGCTTGAAGGACGTTTTTTTTTTTTTTATTTTTTTATTTTTTTGTTATTTTGCTTTTTCCGTTTTCAATGTTTTGGGCTCTGTTTGGCATCAGAACAGCCCTTCTTCTTTAAACAGCTTTTATTATTTTTTATGGAAGCTACTCAAAGATTTGGCCACCATTACACATCACAGAAAGGGAAAATGAAGAACAAAAAAAAAATTATTATTATTTTCAAAGTAGGAAAAGTTTCTTGTACCGAGTAAATATGCCTTCTTGTGATGATATGCAAAGCTTGGTACATGGGTAATTTTAGTTAATTAAAGGTTATAAAATTGGGTCATATTTTTTTTTTATATAAGTACATATACTTTCTTTTCAGCACCAAAGAGTGTTAAGGTGCTGAATTTTGAGGGTGCGCCGGATTGGACCTTATGGTTATATGAACTTATTTTTTTATCATCTAAAAAGCTTGTTTTAATAGACCCTACTTAAAAACAGCATTATTTGGCAATGAAGACTGAATTTGTGGTTGGGTGCGCTGGGTTTTATTTAATTACATATCTTTAAAGAATTTATTTGACACACAAAAATAAGAAGATATATACCTATAACAAAAGATTGTGTGTTGAAAGTATACTATAGTAATTATACGCAGCTGGTTTCTAATTGATGTTTGATTCTATATAATTTGTCTGTTGGAGAATTATGAAAAAGTTGATTATGTATTTTTATTATGATCATGTAAGATAACATTGATTTTATAGTGGCCTTTAACACAAATTATAATCCATTTCTTATAGAAACTATTTTGAACCGTGCGTCATGTCAATTTTTAAAAATAACTTATGCACGTCAAAATTATAAACATAAATTAAAATAATCAATAATTGCAAAACTGTTTCTGAATTGAAGATAATTTTCATTGAAATCATCAGATGATTTTTATGAATTAAAATTATTCAAACAAGTTTTTGTTTTTAAATAACTACCTATATATACTAGAGCTCCCTATTACACGGATATTTAAAAACACGGATACACCTGTTCTTATAATATCCGGATTTGAATCCGTGTATTTCGTGTATCGGTGCATCCGTACGTCCGTGTGTCCGTGTATCGGAAGACCCGTGCATTTTAAATAATCCAATCATCACTGGAGAGGGCCAAATTTATGGGATTTTTTTGATAAAAATACGACAACCACTTGGTAGTCGAATCTGTAAGTAGATTTAAATTGAGAATTATTTAATTTTTTCCTTAAAAATCGATTTTTTTTGGAAAATCACCAAAAATAAAAATCTATAAAATCCATTATCCCTCAAAATTTTGAGCTTGTAAGCCCACCCCTTGAAAAGATAAAAATCAAAAACCATTTCGTGTATTAAGAATCCGTGTAATAAAGATCCGTGTATCCTTAATATCCGGATACACGGATATTAAGCAAATAAATACACGTGTTTTAAGAGAACGGATTTTTATTTGTGTGTCATAATTACACAGAGTCTGTGTACCCGTGTTTTTCAAATACACGGACTGAATCGTAGGCTCTACTATATACCTACCTCCAAATAAATAAAAAAAAAAATGGAAGTATGGAAAATGATAGGAACAATGAAAAATATACGTGGGCATTTACAAGAATTGCAAAAAAAAATTACAAAATGGTCGAAAATTGAAAAACAAAAAAAAAAAATAAATAGACTAAAACACAAATGCCGTTTTCCACAAAAAATAATAATAATCCCAGCAAAGCGTAAATCAAAGCGAAAAAATAAAAGTAAATTTTTCTTTTATTTGTAGGTCCAAGGATGTTATCGAAAAATTTATAACTTTACTCTACTCTCCTTGAATACTCTCTTTACTCTTTTTAACTTCTCGAAAGATGTAAAATTTAAAGAGATATAAATTGTAAATAGTTATAATTTTTTCTTTAACGTCCTATGGAGTTAATCTCTAACAACGAATTCATAAATGAAAAACTTCCTTTTATTTTTTCGTTCAAAAATCTCAAAATTCTGCCTCTATTTTTATTTAAAATTTTTGGCGTTAACAATCAAACAGAGGATAAAAATATTTAACCTGAAACCGAGTAAAAAGCGAAATAACGTAATTTCTAAAATATTCAAAATAACTGAATTTTGTTTGAATTATGGAAGTTTTTTTATTAGATAGACTAACAAAAATTATATATGGAGCATTTATGTATGTTCGTCCTTTCAAGGAATGGTCTTTTTAAGGCATTTTTGTTTGTTTAAAATATGCTATGGGCATTTGAAAATTATTTTGTTTATATGTTTTGACACCAAACTCTTTATTAGTTTTTTTTTTTAAACAAAATTTTTCACCATCCGATAGCTCTCTTTGATACGCAAATTTCGGCATATCAAACTCCATATTTTTAAAGAAGTGCTTTTAGCGCCGTTTTGATTGTTAACAGCACATTTTCAGCTTTCTAAGGACGTTATATGATAGAATTCTAATACAAGAAAAAATGATGTGGTAGTGGGAGGGGACAAATATAACACTTATTATATCTACTAAAGATTGAAAAGAGCGTAACTACAAAATTTTAACATTCTAAAGACGCCAGAAAGGATAAACTAAAATATGTATGTATGTTAAAAGTGGGTGTGGCTATGGGTGAATTCTATTCAAAACACTTTTATAAACCATCTTCTTGCTAATCGGAATAAACTTTTAATATTTGATGGGAATTCGTTTAGTAATTTTCGATTCTATTAGTCTCAAAGAGACAAACATTAATTTTTATATAAATAGATAAATAAAAGAAGATTACGTAGGTACATATTTTAAAAATATGGTTTCAGATATATAAAAACTAAATATTATGTAAAAAGAAAACTGAAAAGACTTCTTTTATTATTGAACATTCATCAATCAACTTTCAGTGGTTAAATTTCATTATTCTACAAACTTTTCATTACTGCCTCTGTCAGGATTCCTCCCCCCCCCCCTCCACCTTTTTATTGCTATCGGAGTTAAAATGTTAAAGCTTTTAGTGTTATACCTACCTACTTATATTGTATGTTAGGTACCTACCTACAGCCATGAGCTTTATATTTTGTATCCATTAAACTCTAAAAGAAAAACAATCAGAAAAGACAGAAAAAAGAGAACAAGAAAAAAAAAGAAAAGGAAAAAAAAAAAAAAGAATTAAACGCCCAACAAAAGCCAAAGGATTACTTTGGAGGATTTTTCCTTTTTTTTTTGCAAGAGCACCATCTTCCATAAACAGGAAGGCATCATTTAAATTGCCCTTGACTCCTAATATTCTTATAATGCAAGAGCTAAGTGCTCAGCCTTCAGCAAGCAGGCTAAGGATCTCTCAATTACCTTTTTAACATAAAAAAAAACACATCATCATCATCATAGCATTGAGGCGTTCAATATCTTTAATGCTGGCGATGGTAAGCTCGTAGGGTATAGCTTTAGACACAAAAATCACAAAGATTTTATATAAGGTATGTGTTAGATATTTTTCTTTATTTTTTATTATCTTCCAAGTTGAAATTATTTTTAAGACATAAACCATGAATTTAGGTCCACGAGAGGGCTTTTTTAACATCTTGGTTCTAAGTTTCAAATGAACACCAGTCATTTTGTTGAAATTTAAGGACATGATAAACGATGTAGGTATGCCTATAGTGTAAGAAATCTGACTAAAACCATTAATGTTAAAAGATAGCCATGTATGTTCAATACAAAAACCAGCACGTAACAAAAGTGAAGAAGTTCTTACTTTATGAAGGTTTAATATCAAATATTAAAAGTAGAGTAATATTGAAGCAATTTCAAATTATGAGAGAAATTTATTATTTAGTATAATATCTGTCTAAAAATGTTGGGAGTTTACTTGTCAAGTTTTCAAAAATGTTTTGAATTGTTAGTATAATAAAAAGAAAACCCCCACAATTTAGTCAGAAATCAATAAATAATAAATTTCTCTCATAACTCTCATTCTACAGCAATCAGAAGTGATAGCTGCAATTCTGAAAAAGTAGTCGGAAACCACGCCCCTGAATAGAAAACTTCTAATATTCAATTTGTTTCCTTTGTATGCACCATAAGACCTACCGCTGTAAGAAATGACAAGATTTAGCCGTGTTGTCGGAAATTTTGATCTGTTAGTGAGTGACTTTTGAAGTCCTATGTCTCAAGAACCTCAATAACTACTTATGTTAAGGTGTTGAAATTTGGAAATGCACCTGCGCTTGGCTAGCTTACCATAATATTTTGAATTTGAAGTTCTTAACTTTATTAGTATATTGACTGAAGTTAAAAGAAGATCGAAAGTCACCTGAGTTTGTTTCTATAACTAAAAGTATAGATGCCAGAACTTATTTGGGCACTACGGTGCCCTTTGATTATCTCAAGAAATTTGTACACACTGACACACCCACTTTTTAAAGAAAACAACTGCAAACAAAATGCAACAATTGGATTTGCTATCAGTATTGAGAGGTTATAATAATAAATTGATTTAAAAACTTCTGAAATTGTTTTGACATCATCTTATTTCTTTAATAAATGAGAACAACATTTTAATAATCGTTGGAGACGTTTTTTTAAAAAAATAAATTTGTATTCTATAAATTTATGTAAACATTTTTAAGAAAAAAAATTAGGTAGGTCTGCCATTTTGTAAGTATTTATTAATGCAAAGTTAAAAAAAATAATTTAAAAAAAAATCTACCAGTTTTCGAAAAATCGAATTTCCAAAAACTAATTTTTGAGATTTTTTTTAAATATTCAAAATTTATTTTTTTTTTAAGTTTTGATATGAAATATTTTTTAAACTTATAAGAAGATAAAGTCTACTTAAATCTGTCGAACAGATAATGTGATAGTCTCATTAAGTTTTCGACTTAAATTGTTCAAAACTAACACTCAGGAGCAAGTTATATTGGCGTTTTCAACTCTAGACACTCACTATTTTTTTTTTTAATGTGTAGTTATGTTAAAATAATTTAATTAATATTTTTTAGTTATCTATATGTATCTTTATTTATTTTTATGACTAGTTTGTTCAGCATTTTTGGTAGTGTGTTGGGATTAATATATGTTTTTTACTAACAACTAACACCACGCTAAATGATGACTGTGACAAGTATGTATCTCCCAGTATCTTAAGGTGAAAAAACACAAAGAGAAAAGAGACTGTTACAAATGCTTGCATTACATTAAGCAATAGGTACTGATAGCGTTAAATAGTGGAAAATCAAAAATATGGTTCTTTATTGAATTATTGTTAAATTTGTTCCAAGATAATAATAACAAGATTATTTTGATATTAGCTCACACAGAAATTTAAATCAAAATCGTAGGAGTCGTTTTCGAGAAAATAATATTTTGCTTAACAGTTTTTAAAGACTTGTATGTACTTAGAGGTACTGTTTTTTTTTTTTGTTATAAGAATAATTTTTGTTTAAAATTTGCAAAATTTTGTTAAAAAACCACCGGAGGACAAATTTAATAAAAATCGATGGAGTCATTTTAAAAACATTAAGTTTTCAAAAAAATGGATTTTTTTTTTAATCGAAAAAAAAATTCAAAATTTGGGCATACAATTCTTTTAAACATTTCAAAACATTCTCCATAGGTAAGAAAATTGATTAAAATCAGTTGAACCGTTTTTGAGAAAATCCAAAATTTAAAAAATTAAAGAAGTTGCATTTATAACCATTTTTTTGATTTTTTTTTTTCAAAATTTCCAATTTTTGAATTATTTTTCAGAAAGTTGTTGGCACACTTAAAAAAAAAATAAGATATTTATTAATAACTGCTTAACGAAATTTGTACGGAAGGTACCGTTTTTGAAAAAATGGTCCAGCTGATCAATCCATCCGTATAGGCTGCAGCCGAAAAGACAGACAGAGCATCACTTTTATCGACTACGCTATTATCGTAATGTCAAGATTGATTGAAATCTCAAGTCCTTTTTTTAAGAATCCATAACTTGCTATTGTTGAACCTACAAAATTGTATGTACATTATACGTACATCGCAAATTACTTGCGATATTGTAGGTACTATATGGCAAGTTATGGATTCGTAAAAAATCGAACTCGGGATTTTAATCAAAGTTGACATTATACATACAGTGATAGCGAAGTCGAAAAAAGTGGGTCTCGCAAGATTGTCCCACTTCGGCTGCAGCCTAAACGGGTCGGTCGATTTTCTTCACAGTTGTTACCTAGCATTTTTTGGGCATTCCCACATGGTTTTTTTTTTTCATTTTTTTAAGACCAAAAATAACGGTACCTGCGGTACAAAATTTTTTACCAAATGTCCGAAAAATAGTACCTCCCATAGGACCTTTTTTTTATTTTCGATTTTCTCAAAATTAATTCAACTGATATTGATCAATTAATTATGGAGAATGTTTGAAAAACTCTTAAAAGTTTTCTATACCAAAATTTTCAACAAATTTTTTTTGAATTTTTCAAAAAAGTTTCAAATTTTTTTTTTTTTTGAGAAATTAATAATTCAAAAGTGACTAGATCAATTTTTATTAAACTTGGCACCCAGCAGTATTTTAACATTAACTAGCAGATTTTAAATGAAAATTATTCTTATAACCAAAAATAATGGTACCTCCCATACAAATGTTTAAAAACCTGTATTAAAAAAACTTAAAAACGGTTCCTACTGTTTTGAATAAAATTTTTTCGTGAACTAATATCTGTACGATCTACCATATTATTGGAAAAAAATTATCTATCGTTTAAAAATATGGTATCTCTCATGGAACCTTTTTTTTTATTTTCGACTATCTCATTATCAGAACTGATTTTAATGAATTTTTTTGCACAATTATAGCTTCAAATAAGTTCCAATAATATTACATACCGAAATTTTCAAAAGAATAAATTTTTGATTTTTTAAAAAAATTTCAAAATTATTTTTTGAAAATTCCATATTTTTTAACTCCGCATTAATTAAGGCGGAATAAAAAAAATATTTTTTTAAAAAAAACCGCTCCAACGATTTTTAATTTTTTTTTTTTCATAAATTAAGATTTCCTTAAGAAATCGGATGATGTACATCGCATTGGTGTCAAAACAATTTCAGAGGTTTTTTAATCAATTTATGTTTAATTACATATTATTTTTTTTACAATTTTTCAGTCTAAACTGTAAGTTCCATGCAAATTTGCAACGCGGTGCTATATTGTTTCATAAATATAGGTAAATGTACCTACTCACATAATACAACCTTAAACAAACTTAACTACTTTTTAAGCAGGTGGTATATAATATAACTGATTTATTTATTTCTTTCTTTTTTCATAATCTAAAGTATACAATTATTTTTTATTCCCCCTCCTAGAACTTCTAACCCATTTGCCACCTTATATCAATTTATTTGAATTTCTATTGTTGGAAGAGAAATGATAAAAAATATTAAGCCTGTAATTTTCAATATTTGTTATAAGGTTCTCCTAACATTCTTCATACAAATTGTAAACCACTCAAGTCAAAAGATAAAGAAACTTATACATATGTATGCTAACTTTGTCGTTCTTATGTTTTATTAAGCAATTACAAACAAAAAATTGGCCATATTTTCAAAATTGGAAGCGTATTATTTTTTGTAAATATGTACAATTTTCGTAATCGATACTTTTCTGCATAACTTCTTAAATTTAGAAAAATAAATAAATAAAACAAAAATTTAAAAATCTAAATGAGAGACAATATATATAAAAAATATTAGAATTATTTTTTTTTTCTGTCCAACTGTATATGAACATATTTATTTAAAAAAAATTGCTAATACTCACATAATATAACTTAAAAGAAAAGTTACTTCAACACCACATTTTCAAAGGTAAACCGTAATGTGTATATAGAAAGTGAGTCAAAGAATTTCATTTTTATTTATTATTCTAATTTATCACTTACCATTAAACGCATACTCTACGAAGAGTATATTCTTAACCTCAACAATAATAACATTTTTCACGCATCGTATTCAAAGCCTCTTACACGCAACACGAATATAAATCACCTCAATTAATTATTGGTAATTGTTCTATGTCTTCACCCTATCGTAGGTACGTACCTTATTTTTCTACATTTGCCAAATTCTTTTTCTCTGGGTTTTTGTTTTTGTTTTTTTTTTTTTTTTTTGTGCGAATTTGTTTCCTTTCAATCGATCAGAGAAAAAAAAAACAAAAAGTGAATAAAAGTAAACAAAAAATAATAAAAAGAAAAACTGAAGGAAACAACAACAATATAAGCCAAAGCCTTGTAGCCACATACATAGGTACTAGAGCGCAAATTTATATTTAGCCATAAATAAAATTGTCACACAGCCCAGTTCCTGTGGGTTTCAGTTGTAGCAGCCTAGAAATTCTTCAGCATTAGGAATAAATCACCCTATAAATTTGAGTGTCATCATGAAGCTGGTTTTCTCTGTAGGTATATGCGCATATCTATAGGATATCGAGGAATGTTTCGTTTGTTTCTTTGTTTGTTTTTATTTTCTCTCTGAACAATATAAAAACAGTAAAATTATTTAGCTGTGTTAAGGGATTTTATATCAATCTGGACTATAACACCTTCTTCCAATTTTCACCTTGATTTGGAGCCCACAAAATTGGATACAAAAAATAGTTCCGATTTTATGGTTTTTTTTTTTTTGGTAGAAATTTATATCGACATTGTTCAGACTTAATTGACAGGATGATGGTTCATTTTAATACAGATTTTTTTTATTTCTCCTTTTTAATGTCTCTTTTTTTAGGGAAAATTACTTTAGATAAAATAGAAATAGACACGATGGGTATAAAAGAAATTAATCTATATTTTTGATTACCATAAATTTTAAAAACACAATTTATTATCATTTCGAAGTTAAAAAAAATTTATTATCACATGTAAAGATGAGCTAAGTCGTGATTTTTCAATTAACAGGTATAACTGTGACTGTGATTTAAAATTCAGTGTGATTTCTAACATGTGAATGTGATTTATGAATCCCTGATTAGATTAATTTTTATTATAATAATAATTTTTTGGTTGTATATAAGCTTTATAAAGTAACAGAAAGAAGACAAGTAGGCAAGGCAGTGGGTGGACTTATATAAAAATTCACATGTTCTACTTTAGGTTCAAGAAAGCTTATTAATAAATTTTCAGCTTTCATTTTTAACAGAATGAGGATAAACCTAAAAAAGGAAATCGACTGTTGTGCCAAAGGTTCTAGTGATCTTATTTCCAAAATTGGACTGCTTTATCTACGTAGAATAAGGATAAACCTCAAAAATTAAACAGTGACAGTGGATGGAATTCTTAAAATAAATTTTAATTTTTCTTATGTTCACATATGAGAGCTTATTTATAAAATTCAGCTTGCTTGATTTACAGAATAAGGAGCAAACTCAAAAATAAAAAAAATAAAACGTGGCAGTGGGTTTCCTTCTTTAAAAAATTCCTTATTTCGCTTAAATCCCCCGCACACTACAGAATTTCTATCGGCCGACAGTTTGGTTTGGTTGGGTTCTTAATATCTGCATGAAAATATATGATAGTGCGCACACTACAACGATTCAGTATGAGTATAACTTTGATGTAAAGTATCGGCAAACTGTCGGCCGACTACTTATATTAATTGTATGGAGCTCTTCTACGCACGCAAACTACCAATTATTTTAGTCGACCAACTTTGTCGATAACTCAGCTTCCTCTGGACTTTAATTCAATTTGTTCTAAGTTCTGGATATTTTTACGTACATTTTTAACATTATAGAATTGCCTTATGCCTATAGTTGCCCATCGCTCTTGTCGGAACGTATTGCGCTTTATTAAAAAAAAATTGAAAGAGTATTCTCTGATGTAAACCAAAAGAAAAAATTATGGGAGAATGTTAGTGAAGCAGTTGTTCCTGATTGGAATCAGCTTAGTGCCGATGATAGATCAAAACAAGGTATGCGTATTACGTATCGATACATGTACGACAGTTCTTTGCAAAATCTATTTATCGACTATCAAATCCTTCAAGAAAAGTTGCCCGACTATTTAATTGGCCCAGTGTGCCATTTGCATATTAGCAGCCCAACCTGACTAAACTGTCGGCGGACAAAAAATATCTAAATGTCGATATATTAGAAGGATTTTTGGTGTTCTTTAAGCATGATTCATTCGAAATTGACAAAGCAACAGTAAACAGCTGAGAAACATATTAAAACTGTCGAGTTTTATCAAACATTTCTTACTGCTGGCCAACTACTGGTCTCGTCGAGTTGAAATGTGGAAGAGATATTTGATCCGTAGTGGCGATATAAAGCTTAAAAATTCAATTGAAGCGCTAGATGCAGAAGAAAATTTCCCGAACAATAATATGTTGCTAAGGACTTTTGCTATACTACCCGGGTAGAAAATTATCTAGGAAAAACTATTTTTAAGGGGCCCAAATAGTTTTCGCTTGGTGTAGCCTGGATAAGGAATTGTATCTGGGCGTTATCTTGGCGTTAGACAGTGTCACCTCTTTATTGGCGTTATCAGGTGTAACTAAGTCTGGGCCTAGATAGTTTATATTTAGATTAGATTATTGAAATTTTTTAAAAATTAAATTAAATTCTATACATTTCAGTTGAAGAGAAAAGCGGTCTCAAACACCCCTAATATGAGAGGGGTGGGGTCTATATGGGTTTCAGCAAAAATCTACCTAGGCCCTAGCTAGTGACTAAAAATCTCTAAATTTTTAGTTATCCAAAGCCTGACTTGGAAGTTGTACCAGGTCCTATATGGGAACCGCTAGCAAGGCCCACAGAATACAGAACATTAACAAATTAGCAAGGGCCAAGCTAGTTACTGCTCCAGAGGCCCATTCCTGACTTGGAAGATCTATCTAGGGCCCATATGGGAACCACTAGCAAGGCCCACGGAATACAGAGCATTAACATATTAGCAAGGGCCAAGCTAGTTACTGCTCGATAAGCCCATGACATAAACAAGGCGAAACTAGCTGGGGTCAAGGCAATACCGAGTCGCAAATTCTACCCGGGTACCGATATCAATCTTCTGCCGAACGAACGTTTTCTAGTTTGAAACGGATAAATCGATTCAAAAGAATAGCACAAAATAAGTAAGTTTTTTTCCATTCTAATCATCTGAATAACAGTGCGGAATATAAAACTCGAGTTTGGGTTGATATTTAAGAACTGTTTGAATCTCTCTGGAAATTCATTGAAAGATTGGAACCACAGTGAACTAAGGGCCAGTTGTACAAATATTTAAACCGTGGTACAGCAATTTTTATCCACCGATTCCGGCGGATTAATTGAGTTTCAACAGTGGTTTACTGTTCAAGTGCGTGATAATAACCAATTAATCCGCCGAAATCGGTGAGTTAAAATCTTGAACCGAGGCTGAACCACTATTGTACAACTGGCCCTAAGTCGCACTTATTATTATCAAAACAAAAATGAATAAATTTTACAAGATTTTTTATATACGTACAGTAAAATGTTGGTTCTGTTTGTCTTAGGGGACACTGCTATTTTTTGCGCATATAGGTGTTTACATATGCGTACCACTTTCTCTCTGATGACAAGCACTGAAGTTAAACAACGCTCACAGGACTCGAGAATTTGATCAAACTTGACACTACGATGTTAGCGAATCGAAAGAAGTTTTTTTTTCAAGTTTGTCCGTTCGGCTAGCCGCTAGAGCCTAAACGAGTCGGTCAATTTTTCTTAAAACTTGATACCAGCGTTTTTTTTGAGCATTCCGTGAAAACGTTTTTTTTATTTTTTTGTTTTTTTTTTTTTTTTTTTACAGAAAAGGCTACCATTTTGTAAACAAAAATTCATGGTACCTTCCACAGAAGCCATTTTTTTCGATTTTCTCAAAAACAGTTCAAAAGATTTTGATCAAAAAAAGTTTTCGAAGCATCGTACACAAATTTTAAAATATTGTTTTTTTTTTATGTTTTTTTAAAAAGTTTGAAAATTTTTCTTGAAAACTTAATGATTTGAAAACCACTCCTTTGATTTAAATTGAACTTGGCACCTAGGTGTTTTCTTTTAACATTATATACCTTTCATATTTTACAAGGTGGGACAAATACAAGTTTCTTTTTAAAAATGCAATAAAATGAACAAAATTAAATTTTTTCCATGTATTATCTGCCCTAGCGAGGTATCCGTCGGACCGGAATCGGAGGATTTTTGCTTCGAAGTATTCTTCCGAACAGCGTTTGGAAAGTTTTTCCGACATTATGGAACGCGCAATGTTGTTTTGCGTTGCAGTGAGAGCAAGTGTGTTTTGAAGTGACATTTTTGACATCTCTAATGAACTTTGAACCTCCGACGTCGTATGCGTTTCGGAGAGTTTTCCGCTCCGACGGATACCTCGCTATGGGCAGTATAGCTTTATAAGTAAGAGCAAATATTCTCATTAATTATGGTCTATGGAACATAAAAAAAAAAGTCCAAAGGGGTCAAATCGCAGCTCCGAGGCGGCCTGCAATTGACATCACCAAGACGACTGATAACACGATTTGGGAATTTGGTGCGCAAGAGATCGATTGTGGTATGGGCTGTGTAGCATGGCAAGCCATCCTGCATAAACTAGAGATCGTCCAAATCCATGTCTTCAATTTCAGTAAAAAAAAAAGTCGGTTAACATGGCTCTGTAAGGCACACCGTTGACCGAAACGTTCTTCCCAGCCTCATTTCCGAGTCTCAAACTCTCGGCTATAACAGCCACATTCTCGTCAGTGCGCTACGTACAACAACGGGGAGCATGAGTGAGAGACTAGCATACTAGTCTCATGAACTTTTTGTGGTAGGTGCTTCATTTCGGCCAAAACTTCTTTTCAAAAAACGCACTGTTTGGGCTACACAGTACTCATTTTGGAAATAAGTTTTCAATATTGCCCAATGCTATTCAAGCGTAAAGCGACTAATTTCTTTTATGATTTTCTGACTTTTTCGGTCAACATTTCGAATTTTATATGTTTATTGTTTATCTGGTTCAATACGAATTCAACAAGAAATTCTGTTACAAATCTGATGATGTCATGTGCACACGAACAGAAGAATCAACCAAAAATTATTTCAATTGTTTACCGTTGGAGCTTGTTTAAAGCAATTTGCAGTTTTTATGGGGGGAACAAAGGTATTATTTTCGAAAAACAGATAGGGACTTAAATATTTCTTTCCAATATCAATTAATTAATTTATTTCCAACAAACTACCTAGGGTTATTAGGCGTTTTGTTTTCCACGCCCGGGGATAATTGGACGAAAAAAACGATTCAAGGCTAAATAATTTGTATTTTAATTGCAACAGCAACTAATCCCCAACGGTCTTAACTAAACCCAAATAATTTTCAGGGCTTAACTTAAACGCAAAGAAAAACTGTGTTACCGGCATGAATTACATACATGTTATCGATAGTTTGTATGAAAACTCCATGTTTTTTCTGTGATGGAGTCGCTAAACCCCGTTGTCGTTTTTTTTTCAACCTGCAATTGCCTCCGAAATTGCCAAAAAACTCACCTATTATAACAATTCAGATAGAATAAAATACATTTTCATCAAACTTTTATTTATGAACTTTTTACCTATCGAAAGTGAAACCCAATCAATTGAATATCTATATAACCAAAGAAAAGCTATGTTATACCTAACCTACTCGTATAGTATATTCAAAAAACAATAACAACAAAAAACATAATGAAAACTATCAAACAAGTCTATCCCCACAATATAGTTGGTTTGCAAATTGATTTCTGCTTAAAGTCTGACTAATGGCCTCCAGTATCCTGGGATAATAAAAAGCTTGCAGTAACATATGAGGGATGTATTCTGGCCTTGCCCGAACAGCTGCTGAGTCGATAAAACTCTAATGACATAAAATCGATTTCGATTTCTTTCTTTGCTCGTATATGGGATTCTTTTTTTTTTCTTTTTTACTTTTTTAATATATCAATGCATCCATTTTATTGTATTTTGTGTGTGTGTTTTTTTTTTATATTTTTTTTTAAGAACAATTGTCCTCAATCAACCTATGCATAGTTCAAATGGAAATTGCATTGTGTATTCGGGTTGTATTGGTGTAAGGGTGTGGGCTGGTGGGTGTAGGATTGGAAAGGGTTTTTTTTCAACATATAAAACACGAGTGCTGAAAAGTGGTGTGGAATAAGATTTCATGTCTATGCCTCTATGTATACTATATGTGGGTATAGGGTACACAAATGTTGTTCAATGTGTCAATGGTTGAATGGCTGCTCTTTATGTGGACCAGAAACCGTTTGAGTGACGACCGACGACGACGGTTTTGCCCTGATAATAGGTATGTAGGTATATAAATGATATCCATTGCTGGTCAATGGGCCTGCGCTTACAATCTATGTCCCAGTTAATCCTTTCCTCCGATAGAGTATTTTTTTTTATTCCGTTATACCTACACAATGGGAAACGATGACTTTGATGATGATGCCTGCAATTAGGTTGGCGCTAATTGATTTTTTATTGAAATGACCTTTTTTTTTATTTAGAATGTGGTTTCAATTGAGCATTGGTTTGATTGAATTTTTCAACAAAATAATATAAAGGGTAATGAAGAAGCATTTGTATAGTATAAGGCTACAAGTTGTCGATTAATAATATATAAATCACAGCCAGCTGCATAAAATAAAGTACTTACTATTTATTCTATACTGAAAGAGTTAGACGATTAAAGCATGTTTATAGTCCTTTTGATCAGTGAACTAATTATAAATTTGGTATAAGAGTTAACTATTTAAATTTTTGATTTTAGTTTAGAGTGCCATTTTGAGAACTTTCTTTGATGGCTAATCGAAAAGCTATACTGTGTGCTTTTTGAATCAGCGTTTAACTTTCATTTAGGGTCAGGTCTGAAGTGCTTTTTTAATTCTTCTTGAATTGGTTCCAATTTCTTTATTATGTTATGTGTATCTCAATCTATTCACATGCTAAAAATGAGCATGTGAAAATGCAATTCAAAACGATAGATATATCATACAAATGTTTGAGTATATAGCTGCTGTTGGTATTAGAACCCCATTACCCTGCAACATACAGGCTCCAAGAAACAAATTTCAAATCAAAAATAGAATCAAATAAGGCTTTATGTTTTATTTTTATTTATAAAGGGTGTTTTTTTTTTAGACAAGTGGTTTTCAATCTGGCAATACTTTTTTCAGAGTTGGTCTTTTTGACAGCTGTCACTTGATTTATGCTCAGTTTGGTTTGCCATTTCATAACGAATAGACTTACTCCTGAACAACGTTTGCAAATCGTGAACATTTATTACCAAAATAATGGTTCGGTTCGCGCGACGCATGGCGCGCTGATTCCAATATTTTGTTCAGCGATGAAACTCACTTTAGATTGAATGGGTACGTTAATAAGCAAAATTGTAGTATTTGGAGTGATCATAATCTACAAGCCATTGTTGAGACACCATTACATCCTCAAAAAGTCACTGTTTGGTGTGCTCTATGGGCAGAGGGAATCATTGGTCCATATTTCTTCAAAAATGAAGCCGGCCATAATGTTACAGTCAATGGGAAACACTATAAAGCCATGATTAATATATTTTTTTCGTCCCAAAATTAGAGGATGTTGATGTGGACGACCTTTGGTTCCAACAACACGGCGCTACATGCCATACAGCGAACGAAACAATCAATTTATTGAAGGAAACTTTTGGTGAGCGCATTATCTCGTATCGTAGGCCTGCGGCGGCGTGGCCTCGAAGATCGTGCGATTTAATTCCGCTGGACTATTTTTTGTGGGGTTATGTGAAATCGCTTGTCTACTCAGATAAGCCCGAGACGATTGACGCCTTGTAAAAGATTATTCGGCAAGTTATTGCTGACATACGGCCCCAATTGCTGCAAAAAGTGGTCGAAAATTGGGCCTCTCGGCTGGAATTTATTCGAGCCAGCCGCGGCGGCCACTTGCCAAACCCTTGGCAAACCCTTATCTTTATAATAAAGCTAAATTCTTGGCCATAACATTGAATTATATGCGTTTTATTTCTTCTTGAAAACCACACGTCTAAAAAAAACACCCTTTACCTATAGGAAACTTGGAAGCAGCGGTACAGATCGAGGAATTTTTCCCTTTTTGTGAGAATTTCATGTCTAAAATAAGCAAAAAGGATTTTTCTAATGTTATAGTAAAAAAAAAGATTTTAAGTTTTGCTCAATTAATGCTCAAAGAAACGAAGAAACAAAAATGTATGCAACTATGCTCAACTAAAACATTTTAATGAAATTTCTCATTTTTTACATTTTACCTAATTCAGCCTATGACACTGCCAAACGAAAAATTCCACAAAAAAATTACACAAATCTTAAACGAAGACTGTCAATCTGGTTTTTGTTCTGCAGTATTACGCTATTTGATAAGCGAAATAGATAATTGTAGTAAAATATTTGGAGAATTAGGTATCCACTCTTTTTTTCGCTTATAATTAATTTTCCGCTATATTAATTGTGTGCCAAAAAAATAATATTGAGTTTTAGTAGGTATATTTTTCTTCTTCGTATTGATTTCTTTGCTTTTGAAATTACTACTAAATATATATATTAAAATTTCGTGGTAGAATTGTGGGATATTTATAACAAATATGGAATGGAATTTTTAGGTATATATTATATGGGAAAACCTGCATTCAAAGTCTGGCATGACTGTTTGGAAGACACAAGGCAAAGATGTTAACAAACCCCTTTAATATATCGTCGCTGTAGATCGAATACCTTGTAACCCGCAGAAAAGTTAATTTTTCAGGAGAAACAAAAAACTTGATATAAAAGTATTGAGGACCCATAACATTGACCTGCTATTTATGCGTTTAGCTTTGAAACTATCGTTCTTAGGCTAACGAGGTATTTTTAATTAGATCCGGATAGTTGTTTGTAATAAAAAGGAATCATTACATAAAAAGTGAACTTTTCTGGGTTACGAGTTATTCGATCTACAACGATGATATCTGCTTTGGAATTATTGGTTCTTTCAAATAACCACTCCTGAGAAGCTATTTGTTAGACTTTCGGTGTTCAACGAATGCCTACAGATTGTGGTTCCTGAAGAAACAAAAAGCTTCCTTCATAATATACATATCTATATTGACATGGATGTCAACCAAGCAATTACACAACCCTTTTAAAGACAAATAAAGTTAGCCATCTCCAGGATTTTTTTTTTTCTCTACAGGTGGAAATCTTCAAAAGACACTTGGTAATATACGGTACCAAGTAGTGTGGGACTTGTACCGCACTAAAACCACCAGGATATCAGGACCAATCTATGAAAGATCGACAAAAGATTTTTATTTCTTAAATACAAAATCGCATTGGGGGAAGTTTAAAGTTTTAATACTTTCCCATAGCATTTAGACCATCAGCTCATGAGGCTTGGTTCTTCTTAGTCTTCGAACATTGTCACGTACATTTATCTCCAGGATGAAAATTAAAAAAAAAAAAAAAAAAAAAAAGGATTTAAAAAAAAAAAAGGATGAAAATGAAAAAAAGCAAGAAGCTTTTAAAAAACGCTAGGGAATAACTTGTTCAGGAGCATACACAAACTCGACGTTAAAATATAACCGGAGGAAAGTATAACTGATGATTCCTCAATATCGCGTCTGACTGATCTATAAAAAAGGAGTTCATCTACTCTGCATCAACTACAGGGGTGTTAGGTACATATTTGAATATCGGCTATAAAATCTTGACGTGTTATGTGAACTTCTGAAGTCCTTTGAATTTCCTATATTCCACCGACCAAGTTTTACGTTGCACCAGATATTGGAGAAAACCGAAGGATTTAATACCAATATACCCAACACTACACTCAAAAAAAAATCTAATATCTCAAGCAGTACGATTTAAAGAACGCTTAATATATGCTATAAACGATTTTTTTAAACAGTATTTCCAAAGCGTAAACGATAAGTTGTTTGTTTTTATTTTTTCATCATATTACTAGAAATTCAGAAAAACATTGTTTAAAAATATTACTTTTAACGATAAGCATTAACATCTTCCAATAGTGATAATAGAATAGTTTAATACCCAGCAACTAAATTCCTTTGTATTGCAATGCTTAATATCAAGAATATCTACCGAGAAAACTGATAGCTACGCATGATAAAAATAATTATATTCATAGAAAAAAACAATAATGGGAATAACCCTTCACGAATTTAATGAATACCTCCAAAAATGTTTATGGTAAATGGTATTACTAATTACATTCTTAGTTTTAAGTCCTATTGATTAGAGTTAAATGTAATTGACTGCAAATGCTAAAAGCGATTTTAAGAAGTTGTTGGTTTTTGCTGCAAAATATAAAATCAATTATTTCAAAACTTAATACAAATAAGTGGAATAGCGTCTCTGTAGTTATTGAATAACTCTTTAAACGTTTACCTCAAACAATAAAAAGGATTATTATTCTAGATTAAGGAATTTAAGACAAGCGGGAGATATGTTTGACTTTGAGCGAGCAAATCATATTTTCTAAGTTGAATGCCGTTTGCTACAAACGACTTAAACAATATTTTTTAAAGAGAAAACAAATCAATGGAATCGTTTATATATAATTCACGACTATAGCTCAAAACATTTACCTCAAACAATAAAAAGGATTACTATTCTAGATTAAGGAATTTAAGACAAGCGGGAGATATGTTTGACTTTGAGCGAGCAAATCATATTTTCTAAGTTGAATGCCGTTTGCTACAAACGACTTAAACAATATTTTTTAAAGAGAAAACAAATCAATGGAATCGTTTATATATAATTCACGACTATAGCTCAAAACATTTACCTCAAACAATAAAAAGGATTACTATTCTAGATTAAGGAATTTAAGACAAGCGGGAGATATGTTTGACTTTGAGCGAGCAAATCATATTTTCTAAGTTGAATGCCGTTTGCTACAAACGACTTAAACAATATTTTTTAAAGAGAAAACAAATCAATGGAATCGTTTATATATAATTCACGAGTATAGCTCAAAACATTTACCTCAAACAATAAAAAGGATTACTATTCTAGATTAAGGAATTTAAGACAAGCGGGAGATATGTTTGACTTTGAGCGAGCAAATCATATTTTCTAAGTTGAATGCCGTTTGCTACAAACGACTTAAACAATATTTTTTAAAGATAAAACAAATCAATGGAATCGTTTATATATAATTCACGAATATAGCTCAAAACATTTACCTCAAACAATAAAAAGGGTTACTATTCTAGATTAAGGAATTTAAGACAAGCGGGAGATATGTTTGACTTTGAGCGAGCAAATCATATTTTCTAAGTTGAATACCGTTTGCTACAAACGACTTAAACAATATTTTTTAAAGAGAAAACAAATCAATGGAATCGTTTATATATAATTCACGAGTATAGCTCAAAACATTTACCTCAAACAATAAAAAGGATTACTATTCTAGATTAAGGAATTTAAGACAAGCGGGAGATATGTTTGACTTTGAGCGAGCAAATCATATTTTCTAAGTTGAATGCCGTTTGCTACAAACGACTTAAACAATATTTTTTAAAGAGAAAACAAATCAATGGAATCGTTTATATATAATTCACGAATATAGCTCAAAACATTTACCTCAAACAATAAAAAGGGTTACTATTCTAGATTAAGGAATTTAAGACAAGCGGGAGATATGTTTGACTTTGAGCGAGCAAATCATATTTTCTAAGTTGAATGCCGTTTGCTACAAAAGACTATAACAATAAGTTTTAATCATTTGCATAGATTAGTTTCTTACATAACCACAAATCGCAAAGCTTTGAGACAAAGAGCCAATTTGACAAGCACAAAATTCTACATGCTAAAATAAATACAATAAAAAAAGTGAAATGCTCGTAAAGCGTTTACCCCAAAAGATATTATAAACTATGTTCACAGTTAAATGACTTTGTTTACTTCAAATTAAGAAAACAGAGTTTATTAAAAAAAAAAACGTTTTTAAGTTATTGAATGCCTAATTAAATACTTACATCAAACGATATTGTGAATCATATTCATAAACAACATTTTACTGATAGTAAAATGCATTTAAAATCAGGCATATCTAAGTTTCACATACATATGTAGGTTTCAATCGTTTGCTACAAATGATAAATTGACACACATTATACCTAACGTAATCATGTGACACGTAAAGGATACCGCTTGACACCAGCAGTATTAATTATTAATGCGAAGGTGGAACGCAAAAATCTTAAACGAATTTCTCTTATGTGAACTTATATTTTCAAATATGTATAAGTCGTATTGGCGCAGGTTTCTGGCGCTTAAAACCCTCTTTGTCTCATTCTTTTCTGCTTATTGTTAGGTGTACATTGGTTAAGAGTTTCTACGTTTGAAAGTTATCGATTATAGACGCTGTTTAGATTGGGAAGATTGAGGCCGGTATCACGGCAGTTCGTATAGGCAAGAGAAGTGTGGGGTGAGGAATCTCGTGAGGCAGGGAGAAATCATAAAAACCGTACTCATGAGGCTACTTTGTTGTTGTTTCAATGTGTGAAATGTTGGAATTGTTGTTGTTTCAATATATTTTGAGGCAACTCAAAGTTTCAAATGTAAACACTCAATCTTCCCAATCTAAACAGGGTCATAGGTATTGTTTGATATGGAAGAGAAGTTTTTTATGTTTGTTTTAGGATAAACATGGTGGTTTGTTCATTTTGTAGTAATGTAGGTACACGAGTATAGTTTATCGTTTTCAATCAGCAGTATTAAATATTAATGTGAAGGCTAGCAAACACGCATAAGGATTAAGGAGTAAGTCACATTGACGGAAGTTTTTTAGCGCTTACAACGAAGAAGAGGTTATAACACGAAGAGGTCTAATGTTTTTTCTGCTTTTTGTTAGACGGTGTTCACATTGGACTCCCTCCTCTGACTTTTTAAGATATGACAAAAGGCTGGACGTGTTATTACGTTATTAGAAGTATTTTTGTTTTATTCAATGCTTTTTACAGTGTCTGGTCAAACAATAAAACTAGAAACTAGAAACTTGGACATTGGAAAACATGACATTATAATAATTCTAACCGTTGTTAAATGATTACCGTTGTTTGATGATTTCTAAAGACGATTTTTTCATGTCTTGACTCAACCAACAGGCCCTATCCTTCATTTCAACCCTTACAAAAAAATGGAAAACTGAATTTTTTCTAAAGCTACGCGCAAACCGACACGATGGCGGTGGCGATCACGATAAAAATGTGGATGCCGCACATATAAATCAAAGGAGAGGCACACATCTACGCCTTTGAAGTGTGCGTCTCCTTTCATTTTTATAGGAGGCATCCACATTTTTATCGTGATCGCCACCGTCATCGCGTTGGTTTGCGCGTTGCTTTAAGGTTCCGCCACACCAACGCGAATCTTTCGTGGGGACGACGAAAACAATAATAACAACACGCGGTTGTCAATGAAAACAACAGAAGCAGTCAATATATGCCTGTTTGGTTACTTTTTTTTTACAAATTTCCCAAAGACTGAGTTTTTTTTCTATGGGACAGAAAATTGTGAAATTTTGTGAAAATTTGTGCAAATTCGCAAGAAATTTCACGTTACCAAACAGACCATATAACTACACGACATGTGTTGATGAATATCTGAATGTGAACGGCCCTTATGTGAACACCCTGCTAGGTAAATCAAAGTTGTTGAAAGGCTCCCCCAAACCAACGCGAATCTTTCGCGGCGATGACGTGTTGTTTTCTTTGACAAATACGTTTTGTTTTTATTATTTTCGCCGTTGCCGCGACAGCTTCGAATGTTTATTTAAGACCCTGTTTTGATTGTTACTTTTCACTGGTGACGTGAAATTAGGCCAAACGAAATAAGACCAAATCTCAAATTTGGCGTTATTTCGAAAACGAAATGAGGCCAATGTTTTGTCCAACATTTTAACTGCACCCAACCTCGCACCTGCCTCAAATCCTACAGTAGGCGTGTTCCTTTGGGCTGCAGTATCTACTGCCAAGTACTTCTGGCTGCTTTCAACTACTTCTACTCTATGGTCAAAGTAGTTCAAAGCACTTCAATAATTTAGTAACGAAATGAATCCACGCAAGAAAGCGACACCATCATAAGAAGAAATCACTTACAAAATTATTGTTTATTTAAAATAAAATAAAAAAATACAAACAACAAAGCTTTCCTCTACATTGAGGTTGGATTTTTCTTTTGGTAAAAATTAAAGCGTTCCATTCATCATCTACTGCGAAGTACTAAAAAGTACTTTGCATGGCCCAAAGGAACACACCTAGTGTGTGAATCATAGTTCTGTATATTTTTGGAAAGAAAAAAACATAAAAACGAAATAAAGCCAAACTGGCCTTATTTCGTTTTCAAATGCGAAATAAAGCCAAAACTTATATCCATTTTAAAAACGAAATAAGGCCAAATTTTTGAAATGTGGCTTTATTTCGTTTGGCCTTATTTCACGTCACCCTTTTCACTACGCCATATGAAGATGATTTTGTGGGTGGGTTCGGTGAAGAGAACAGAGTTCTTCATTCTTTTCGCCCACAAAATCATCTTTATGGCGTAGTGAAAAATTACAAAACTAAACTGGATCTAAGACGCTGTTTAGATTGGGAAGATTGAGACCGGTATCACGGCAGTTCGTAGGCAAGAGAAGTGTGGGGTGAGGAATCTCGTGAGGCAGGGAGAAAACATAAAAACCGGACTCATGAGGCTACTTTGTTGTTGTTTCAATGTGTGAAATATTGAAATTGTTGTTGTTTCAATGCATTTTGAGGCGCCTAAAAGTTTCAAATGTAAACACAATGGCACTCACCAGTCCAGACTCAATCTTCCCAATCTAAACATGGTCTAAGAGTTATCAACTGACTGTTTGGGGGTAAGAAAGTTTCTTGTATCTGCTTAAAGATGAGCATTGTAATTTGTTAATTTTGCTTATAGGTATATAGAATATCGTTTGTCACCATCAGTATTAATTATAAATGTAAAGTTGAAACGGAAAAATCTTAAACGTGTTTTTGTTATGGTCTCATACTTGCCAATAGGCATCAGGAGTTAAGGTATTACGTCAAGTTTTTAGCTTTTGGAGCCGTTGACTTTAAGACGCCAAATTTGTGTGGCAAAATATTTTTTTGTATTTTGCTTCCACACTTGCATTCACACGATTCAGTTTGAGCATTACGTCAAAAACCGAAAATTTTCATCCATTAATACCCGTTTAGATTGTGATTTGTCACTACGCCATAACGATAGTTTTGTGGGTGAGATCGGTGAAGGGAACAGAACACCCTCAAAATCATCGTCATGAATGGCGTAGTGAAAAGTCACAATCTAAATAGGGTCTAACACGTGTCAAATTCTGAAAAATCACAATCTGAACAGGGTTTGACATATGTTAAATCATGTGGATCGACTTTCAAGTAGGATGGACTGTCAAAACTTGTGTGATGAGCTGTCATATTTTCTTTTACACTTTTAAAAGCTTCCTAGCTCCTACAACATCGTGTATTAACACATGTCAAAAAATGGGAAAAAAAAAACATTTATAATAACGTGTGGAACCAAAATATGCAATTATATCCCTAACTAATTTGTTCGATGCAAGTATTCAAGCAAAATATGAAAATCATTTTCAACACACAAATTTGACAGTCGTATGAAATTCTTTCCCACTTTCAATTTGACATGTGTTAATACACGATGAAGGGCTTTTAAGGCTCCCCCAAACTAACACGAAACATTCAGAATGACGACGAAATTTTAAGGATCCCCCAAACCAACGTGAATCTGTCGCGGCGACGACGGAAACAATAATAACAACGTGTTTTCATTGTTTTCGTTGTCGCCGCGACAGATCCGTGTAGGGGATCCTTAACATGATTTTCTTACCACTTTTTTGTCATGTATTAAAACTCAATGGCATAGTGTTGATTCTGAAAGTTTTACAAACGATATATTGTAAGGTATTCTTGAACTGTCAAATGAACATAAAAGCATTGCATTAGTAATGTATAAAATCATATATTTTGCAATATGAAAACTCCTTTCCCATTTACAATTGGCATAAATTATATTTTAAATCAATATCTATCACTTCACCAAAAGAAAAAAAGTTTTGTTTTTATAAGATTCCGCCATGAAGATGGTTTTGTAAGTGAGACTACTGCGATTTTTGGAATACTGTGATTTTTAAGCTTCGTTTCTCTTTTGGTTAGTCCATTTCACACGAGGAAACTGAGTTTCCAGCAACTGTCAGTTTATAGGTGAGAAGGGCAAGAAGTAAGAGGGAAAAATGAAATCTCCCCGGTCAACGATTTGAGGAGATTTTTTTGACATAGTGTGTGTTCAACCAAGCTACTCTATAAAGAAACTACAGAAAATTTCCACGATTTTGTTTCTTCGTGTGAAAGGTACAAGAGATTTTTAAGGAAATTAAAAGAAAACGTCAAAAAAATCTCAACTTGTTTCCTCGTGTGAAAGGGGACTTACCTTTCCTTTGCAAAGATGCTTTTAAGCACTGCGATTTTAATATATGTCTATTTCTTTCAAATGAAAAGGAATCATCTCTCCATACTCTTTACTAAGTTTATTTTGCGAACAATATAACAAAAAGAACAAAGAAGAAAAAGCTATAATTCTGCAATTTTTTCAACCTCAGCAATTTTGTTAACCACGGCACCAAAATTGTCAACCGCCTACTGGCTTAAAAATAGCAAAAAAATGGAACGTTTAAAAGTAGTCTATCTCTCCCACAAAACCATCGTGGCAATGATCACGTCTTGTAAAAAGTCAGTGTAAACATGGCCAAAGGCACTGGATGTGCGCGTGTAATCAAGCACAAAAGGAACACACCTAATAGGTTTGAAACGACCCACAAACAAAGCCAAGCCAAGCCATCTTATTAAAAATCATAAGTATGCTACAACCGACCGACGACACACGTTTTATTAAATCGTTTCGAAAACGTGGGAAATTGTAAATGTGTTTTATAAAATTTGTTAAAATTATTAAAAATAACTAAAAAAGAACAAAAAGAAAAAAAAAATATAAACATTTAAGTGAAAAGTATTACTTCGTATCCATATCTATGTAAGTGGGCGACAAAATTTCCATATACGCAGTAAGAAGCTTGGTAAGTTTTTATTTTGTTAATCAAGATTCAGGTAGTCTTTTAAGTTTTTTTTTCAATTGTTTAGTTGCTAATTGACAATTTTTTTACTTCATTAAATGTTTTTTGTTTGGGTAAAATCTTAAGCTAATACCTACACAAAAATCTTTGCCAGCAGACTGTACCCAGACGACATATTATTTCCATTGTCTCGTGCAAATATGTATATACATACATATATTTGAACCAAAGTTGAATGCGCATTTTGCTAGTTTTTGTTCATGATTTATATACCTACATACAGCACTTTTTTCTTATTTTATAAATTAATTGTCTTAATTCCATCGATCATGTTTATCAATTCAAATAAGAAAAAAGTAAGTAGACAGCGCATAACACAAATCATGAACAAATGCAAGCAAAATACGCATTCAACTTTTGCTCAAATATTTATGTGTAAATACATACATATGTATATAAGTATATTTGCGCAAGACAACGTAAACTATGCCGCCTTGAAACAGTCCATGCAGTAAGGGTTAATAAGGGATGAAAAATTATGTACCTAATCATCCATATGTATGTGATAAACAGTTTCAAAAAAGTCTGTCTAAAGACCCGACAGGGCGTACGCGAAATTGAGTGCTTCTCACTTCTACGATTTTTTTTGTTTGCTTAGATAAATACGGTGCAAGCACTCAGCATTATGGCCGGCGGTGCGGCGTATAAACAGTGTGCCCTGCTTCTACACACTATAGGATTTGGGATAGGTGTGAGTTTGGGTGTACGCAAAGTTTCTTTTGCATTTAAAAATCTGGATTTAAGTCAACCTCGCACCTACCACAAATCCTATAGTCTCGCGTACGCGCTGTCGAGTCTTTAGACAGATTCCTAAAAATAGCATGGGTTTATCTTTGAAACTTTGACCAGCACCCGAAGTTACAAAAATGGAAAACATAAACCCATTCTACTTTCGATCCGTTTCTCCTTTAGGTATGAATAAAAAAAACATATATTTTATATATTTTTTGCCCTCGCTACACATGCTCTTTTTTTATTTTATGTAACGAGAAACAGCCCGGAATTCATGTTTGTATGATAGTGGATATCCATTCTTCCTACATAGACTTGTAGCCAGGTAGCAGAATAAACAAAACGGCTCTAAATTAAGGAAATCAAATTTCATTAGGTCACATCAAAATGAATATGATTCCACTTTGAATTGAAGCATTTCTTTTCTTGTCAAAAGGTAACAATTTTATTTCAAAAATTTAAATATGCCAAAGTATGTATTTTTTCAAATTTTGTTCCAGTTAAAATCTTTAAAGAACTGAGCCAACTGTATCTCATCATAAACTGGAACTGGGGGTTATTACTTTTCCAGTTGCATCTAATTGAAGTACTTCACAGTCTAATTGTAGTATATACTGATCAACTTAATTCTGGAAATCCATTAAGGTACAGGTATGTAAGTATCTATAAAAAAAGATCTTTAGTTAAGGTATCGGGAAGGTAGTAGTAGACAAATTTAGAATAATTAAACTAAACTTAAAAAGAATAAAAAGAAGAAAATATAAAAATTTAAGTGAAATGTATTACGACATATCCATAAGTGGGCGACAAAATTTCCTACGCAGTAAGAAAATGGTTGTTAAGTTTTCTTTCGTTAATTAAGATTCAGGTTAAATCTTTTAAGTTTTTTTTTCTATTTTTTTGGTTGCTATTGACAAGTTTTTTAATTTATTAATTTTTGTTTGTTTGGATAAAATCTTAAACTCAGTCACAAAAATCTTTGCCAGCAGACTTTATCTAGTCGCAATATTTCCATTGTCTTGTGCAAATGTATACAAGTATATACACATACCTATATTTGAACCAAAGTTGAATGCGCATTTTGCTAGTATTTGTTCGTGATCTATATTATATACATATATTTTATTATTCGATCGGTTATTCAGTCGGTTAATTGAGATTTCAGAATTCCATATTTTTGTGGCTCATAATTGTTTCGAAAAGAAATCATTTAGACTTTTACTTAAAAAATTTTAAGTTCATTTCCCCAGACAATAGTCTAATCAAAACCAAATTCGAAATAAACCTTTGGCGAAATAACCTTGAAGCTAAATAACTCATTGCACTTTTAACGAAAATGCAAAACGAGTTAAAAGCGTGAGAAAGAAATGCGAAATCCCTGTAAAGCTAAGTGATAGAAAAATAAAATAAAACAAAAACAAAATAAGATATTACGAAATAAACATAAATAATTGTAAGAATAGCGAAACAACAAAAAGTAAAAAAAGCGAATCAATAGGCACCCGTGGTATACGAATTAATTTATAATTCGTTTTAATTAATTATTTGGCTGGAGATATAGCTATTTCAAGGGGTGCCAAGCCCTCCATCAGTCTCCTTATTAGTGGTGCTGAGCTTTAATTAAATTAAATTAAATTATTCGAAAGATGAAAGTTTATCACTGACTCACTCACTGACTGATTCATTAACTCATCATTACTTACTGTGTAATATATACAATATATATATAAAAATTTTTTCACATTACTTCATATTTGAAAGTGCACACTAAGAAGGGATTTTTTGAAATTCATAAAACTAATAGGGTAAACTTAGGTTTAAATAGGGTAAAGTCGGATTTCTATTTTCTAAATGGGTTAAGATAAAATTATTAATTTATATAGAATTCATAGATTTTTTAATTATAAGGTGTGTCAGGGGGTTAAAAAAATTATAAAAAATTATCTTCACACTTACCAACGTTTAAAACGCAAAATCTCAAAAATCAATGTTTCACAAAAAAATTATATTAAATCAGGGGGTTCATTGATTTTTATTATACTCACTATTTTGAATAGGGCATAGAAATAAAAATTAGGCGTGTAATACAAAATTTTTATTTACATCGTATTTTTGACACACGCAATTTTTCAAAAACACTAATTTTTTTTACGTTTTTTCCACACTCTTTATTTTTTTTCTTTTTAATGCGGGGAGATAGAAATATGAAATTTTACCATCTTATAGAGATTATGGATTTACATGGTTTTGGTGAAAATTGGATTTCTTAAGTACCTTTGAGAAAAGTTATTCAAGTATAAAAAATTTTAAAAAAATTAAAAAAAAACACTTTTACGGTTTTCTGACAATACCGTTTTAATTAATTGTCATAGAAGGTTGAAATTTTCACACCTAATAGAATCTATTGATTAAAATTTTATTTTAATTTTATTTCATTTTTTTTTTACCACTAACGGGATTATTAAAGTAGTTTTACACATAAGCTTATTACTCATCAGTGCATGCACGCATGAGTTTCATTTTTCTTTAGTCCGCACGGCAATATGATAACAATTAATTTGATACCTCATTTGTTAATCTACATACTATAAAACCATCACAATTTTAATTTTAATTTAATCAAAGAATCCATTAAATTTAATCGAAACTACCCCATTTGTTCATTGCCAACCACCACCGACCAGTGGCAGATTACCCGTTATTTTATCAAAATCAGAAAATCCAAATCATATTGATGGATTAAATAATTCATAACTTCTGTTCTAATCACTAAATGTTAAGCTATAATTCTGTATAAAAATTATTGCGGAGGGGGGAAGCGTTCTATACGAAAAGGGATGGTAAAGAGGTAATCAACTCAATTTTCTGTATTAAAAATGCAAAAGTTGATGAAAATTTTAGGAATTTCAAAAAATTATCTTCTACAATATTGTAGCCCCAATCCGTATCTATAAAAAAGTCAATCGTGTTATAGGGGTAAATTCAACAAGTGCGGCGGGAGGGGGATTTAAATTAAATTTAACGATAAAAATCGATTTTAATCAAAAAAATCATCCCACATGACATCATTAATCAATTTATAACTCCTAAAATTCTTAACGGATTTTCAAAATTAAGGTCTTAAAATACTGTCATTAAAACAAGCATTAAATTTATATAAAAAAAAATATCAAATTTTCATGACAATTATGAAAAAAATGTAAAAACAAATTGAATTAATGTTTTTTTTACACACACTTTGATTGATTAAAAATTTTTAAATAATATGTTATATTCAAAATAGAGAAAAAAAATTTATTACATATTATTTATTAATATATTGTCTAAATATTTGTTAAACATCTTAAAGTTCTAAGTCCAACAAGAATTAAGATATTAAATAAATTTTGAAATTAATTTATTTATAACATGCTTTTTGCGGAATAGTGTTTCCTTCATTAAAATGCTCATTACTTTTTACTACAATAACGGATTTTAATCAAATGACTTTTATTCGCTTGCAAACAAGTAAGCGCTTATTTTGATATATAAAACATATATATCTATCATCGATTTCGTACATTAAAACGTTCTAAAAAAAAAAAAATTCATACAAAAATATTAAATAATTTTCTTGAAAAATAAATGAAAAAACGCGAAAATTTTTCTATTTTTGTAGGTATATACATATACATATTTATATTTATTATATATACACGTGCGTTGGTGGTAGGTATTTCTCATTCGTAATAATCCTAATGGTACCCTTATTGTTGGTTTGGTTGGCTGATAACTTTTGTTCTAATGATCGCATCGTCTTAAAATTTAGGTAGAATGTCATTCAAGTGTACTTGACCTTTTTAATGAAACTTACTATGATGTGGGTAGAGTATATTATTTAGTTGGCTTATATCTTCTGTTCTATTAATCGGATCTGTAAGATTAAGGTCTTAAAATAAAGGTAAAATGTTAGGCTAACTTCACTTCCAAGTTAATTTATAAAAAAAAAATTCAAATTGAATTAAAAAAAATCGCTTTCGTTAATATGAGCACGGGCTGGGCTGGGCATTGGGCAACAAATTTGATACTTCAGATTTATAGAAAAGAGTTGATTTGGTCAAGTGATTGACTTGGCAAGTTGGTTACATTTTTAATAATGGTCAGATTTTCAAGGTGAAGTTTTTTAAATTTTGATTAAGTATCCGGCTAAACAGTGTTCAAAAAGTTAAAAAAAAACAAAACAAGTTATCAAAACATGTCGTACGGTTCACCCAAAGGTACTGTTAACTTGGGCGCCTGCCTGGCGACTGAACATACCCTAAGTGGAGCAACGGAGTTGCGTGAGCGGGACAGGGGACCCGCAATCGATTTTTATCGACAAAGGTCAAACTAAGTGAGTGCCTGGAATAAAAGGTAGACTAGATTTATAACTTGACGAGTAACAATGGTCAGATTTTCAAGATTAATTTCCCAAAATCAAGGTGAATTATCATGCTAGAGGTAGAAAAGTAGGTCAAGGGCTGACTGGGCAAATCGGATATAGATTTATAACTTGAGTTCTAATGGTCATATTTTTATGGTTAAAGTCTTAAAATAAAGGTAAATTATTTGTATGTACTATTAATTTAAAAAAAGTATGTATGTATGTACATATAATAACATACATACATAGATACATACATACATACATAGGTAGTTATTTATATATACCTATACTAATATAAGTTAGTGAATTGATAGACAGAGAGGTATTGAGAGAGACAGAGAGGTGCAGTGAGATCTAGAGAGAGACAAAGAGATACAGGGAGCGACAGAGACATACAGGGAGCGACAGAGGGATATAGAGAGATACAGAGAGAGACAGAGAGGTACAGAGAGAGACAGAAAGATATACAGAGAGACAGAGAAATGCAGGGAGATACAGAGAGAGACAGAAAGATACAGAGAGGGACAGAAAGATATAGATAAAGAGACAGAGAAATACAGGGAGATACAGAGAGAGAGACAGACAAATATAGAGCGGGACAAAGAGATATAGACAGATAGAGACAAAGAGATTCAGAGAGAGAGACAGAGAGATACAAAGAGATATAGAGAGGTAAAGAGAGAGACAGAAAGATATAGAGAGAGACAGAGAAATACAGTTAGATACATAGAGAGACAGAAAGATACAGAGAGGGTCAAAGAGATACAGACAGATAGTGACAAAGAGATACAGAGAGAAATTTTGGTTGGTTTGATTTTGATTTGTAACTTATTATTATTATGTTCTAAATAGTCAGATTTGTATGGTTAGTTAAAGTTCTTAAAATAAAGGTAGAGTGAGATAAAGGTAGAGTGAGGTAAAAGTAGAGTGAGATAAAGGTAGAGTGAGATAAAGGTAGAGTGAGATAAAGTTAGAGTGAGATAATGGTAGAGTGAGATAAAGGTAGAGTGAGATAAAGGTAGAGTGAGAAAAAGGTAGAGTGAGATTAAGGTAGATTCGAGATAAAGGTAGATTCGAGATAAAGGTAGATTGAGACATTGTCTTGCACATACATCGTGTGACTGCAGTAAAAGGAAGATTGAGACATCGTGTGACATTAAAAGGTAGACATCGTGTGACAGTTAGCGTAGCCAACTGTTCGGGTAAATATACTAGTACAATTATAAATTAATTCGTATACCATTGGTGGTAGCACCTTTAAGTTGTTGTTGGTGTTGTTGTTCAGAAATTCAATGAAATTGACGGAATAAAGAATGGTCAAGTCTAATAAACTGACATTCAAGTATGAATAATACAATAAATAATAATAATAGGCACCCGTATTCTGTTTTTACTTTGATTTTGTTTTTGTATGTTTGTATATATACATATGTTTAATATAATACCGTGTAAGTATTGTTTTACGAAGTCTCTTGCTTAATCGCGTCAGGTTTTCAAAATATTAACTAATCTAAAATTAAAAAAAACCTTTTGTTTGTGGGTGGATACCTTGGCGTACAGGGTTTTATGCATAAGATGAGACAAACGACTAGGATGTGTAGGATGGGTTAAGACAAGACAAAAATCCTCCTTTACTAAAAAAACGACTTGAAATTTTGGAATTCATTTTTTAATTCTCTTTTTAAATCAAATTATTTTATTGAATAATTTAAGAAAAATGAAATTGAATGTGATTTAATATTTTTTTTTAATATTTAATGCTCTAATCAATTTCCAGTCAAGCAACAAAACCAGATGCTTAACGCTCTTCCATTTTTTCTGAGAAAATTAAAAATAATTAAATCTACTTTAACTTACGTATAATGAAAATATGATTTTAGAGCAACTTGACCAACATATTGAATTCAAATTAAGGGAATTTTATTTGTTATTTTCAAATTTCTAAAAAAAAAACTGGAAATGATTTAAGAAAGGTTTTTAGTGTTTTACTAAAAATTTATAGAAACTTGTATAAAAATTAATAAGAGCATTGAATATTAAAAACAAAAATACTACTTATTAACTTAAAATTTTGAACAGTTTTATTTTTAAATTTCGAGTTTTTTAAAATAAATCTTTATAACATTAGTTTCATTTTTTTACAATTTTTTTCAAAAAATGTTCACTTTAACAATTTAATTGAAAAAATTAAATTAGAAAATCAAAGATAGGTTATTGCTGTTATACAGGGCTACGGGTTTAGAAGGGACACAGATCAAATTATTTCGACACCATTTTTTATGTAAGTCATCCAGTCGTAGCATATGAGATGTCATCGGGCGGCGTTATGTTTTATAAAATTTTCATAAGTATCTTCAGTTCAATTTTTGCCGATTTTTTGCATATTGCATGACAAAAAAAATCTAATTTTGTTATTTTCACTATTATTCCATTTTTTATAAAACTTATATTTTTTTCTGGTTTTGCATCCCTTTTTTTTAATGTTGTTTTTTTTTTAGTTTTGAAATAAAACTATTATCACAATTGTCATTTGTTTTTATTTATAAGCCTTTAAAATTTTTGCCATATTACCAAACGTGAAGCTTTTATTAAAGAATTTATTGATTTATAAGTCCCGTTTATTGATGGGTAATTTAACTTTTTAGAATTATTCGTGATAATATGTACGTATTTGTAAACGTATTCAATGGAAATAAATGATTATAATGGCAAAAGAAATTTTTTTGGAAAAACTCAGATTTATACCCAAAATCAACCTACAATGCTGCATTAGAACTCAGACCACTTCAAAACTTTTCTCAGATAATTTCCCATTGCTTGAACTATAATTTTTCAAACAGAATAAATTTGTTTTTCTTTAATCTTTGTTGCAGTAAAATGGCGTCATCAAGTTCCGTATCCATGGTTGATTCCAATATGCTATCGTTTAGTCTATCAACCGAAACGAAAATGTTTTATTCTAAAGAGGTTGTTATACCGTTTAGTTTTGCATGTGCCTACTTTCTTCTATTCCTTTTGTTTTGCATGTGTCTGCATTTTTGTATTCCTTTTGTTCATTATTTTATGTCTTAAAATAAATAACATAAATATTTATTTTATTTGTAAATTTTTTTAGAAGTGTTCATTTATCCGTTAGTTTGCATGCAAACTGTTTTAATGTATTTTTTTAACTTTGGTCCAGTAGATAAATACGGGAATCCGTTTGTTATTATAAGAAGAAGCATATTTTTCTTTTAACATTGGTTTTAATGTCACCATCTATATACATATATCGAGAGCGTGATCGCGCACTGTGCACGCTAGAAAATTGTTAAAATATCTTAATATAAGGAGGTACTTTCTCACCCATGAAGGATTGTAGAAGTTAAATTAGTCTATTCAAAGCATATCAGGTGTTTCTGAGAATTTAAATTACCTGCATAAAAAATATCTTTCTTATTTTTAGTTTTAAAAATACCTACAAATTATTTGCTTTTGATTAGAAACTATCAATTACTGTAGGTAGTCCCCAAATTAGTACTTGATTCAATAAACTAATTTTAAATTATTTTTATTAATTATTTTTCTGTATATAGATTTTACTAAGCAATTGTTTGGAGGTCAATTTAGAAAGCGTAATAATTTTAAAGAAATATGAAAACACCAACTGTCTAGAGGAAAGCGACAGATCAAAATTAGCTAAAGTTATTATTAACAATCTTTTGCTTGATGATTTCGATAGATTGCAAGTGGAAATAATGTTCACCGACTATAATATTTTAATTCTTAAAACAATTTTTTAGGCTTCAAAAGCACGAATACATACATTTATCAAATCTTTTGTGTCAGATCTTTCCAACAGAGGAAAAGGAAACATTTTATTCGCCCGCCATTGGAAAAATAAAAGCAGGAGGCAAACTTTTATGTACCCTTATGAATGCGAGGACAATGCTTAAGGCTTGCGGACTAATCAAGAGGCGGTCAATTACAACAACAAGTGCAACAAATACTGGTAATTTTAATGACAGAAACTATTTTTTTGTTAAATCGTTAGCGGGCATGTGATTATAAGTTAAACCCAAGAGTTTTTTGGGCTCTGATTATAGTACAGGCAATGGGCATTAATTTTCATACCATCTGAGAAAAGTTTTTAAGTGGTCCAAGTTTGAATGCAGTATTGTAGGGGGTTGATTCTGAGTATAATCAGAGTTTTTGGGAAAATCGGGTTTGTGGGGGTCCCGTTATTTTGAAAATTAGATTTTTTAGGTTATTTTCCGTTTTTCTCCGTTTGTATTAGTTTTTGTGAAAAAAAATTACGTACTTTTAGAGCAAATAAGTTAGAAGTTAATAACGAAAAACGAGTAAAAATTTGGGAGGGATCACCTTATTTTCAAATTGCTCGCAAAAAAAAAAAATATTAAACACTTTTTTTAATAAAATATTTTAACAAACAAAATGGTATATTATTTATTAAATTCTGAAAATTTTTAACGTCACTATGAATATTTAAAGTCCACCAAAAAGGCTATTTTACTGCAAAATCGAGAAATTTCAGATAACGGGACCCCCACAAACCCGAATTTCCCGCAAACTCTGATTAATACCCCCCTACAATACTGCATTCAAACTTGGACCACTTAAAAACTTTTCTCAGATAATTCCCCATGATTTATCCGTTTTATATCTTGCTTTGGTGCTTTGGATGGATACTTCCACAATTTTGAACGACATAATGCGCTTATTCAGTCTAAGATTGATCGTTTTTTATATGATATCCACTTTTTTTCTCAAACGACCATATTAATGCGGTAGTGAATTTATGTTAAAGTTTCTGGTTGATGAGCTCAATTATCTTAGATTGAAGATATTGCGATTCTAGATGAAACATACTAAATGGGGAATCTAGCATAATTACATATTATATAATTATTTAAAAATTGGTTTTCCTTTAGGTATCAGCAATTTAACGGCGGAGGAAGCAGACAAAAATTTACTGCAAAGTCATCCCGATGCAAATGACTTTATGAGTTTATGGGAAGCATCATACCTTACGCGCAGACAATTTGTATGTAAAAATGGAGTGAGCCAATATTTTTCAAGATATTCATGTTTAAATGGTGATAATGCCATAAAACTGGTAATATTTCTTTGTATTGTTAATATATCGATTGTTATTTAAATATCTATATTTGTTTTAACAGCTTCTTTCTGATGCTGAAAAGTTTTTCTGCGACAGCTTCAAAAGCCATCCGATAAATCTTTCTTACTTCTCAGAGCGACTTATTTTATGGGCTGAAGCAGTATTATCGCTTGCATCACAAAGTAAAAATCTTGATGTGAAAAAATGGTTTCTTTTCTCCGAGGAGCACAAGACTAATAAAGGTAGTTGTTTTTAAAGTTTGAAGTATAAATAAATAACATTTTTTCTACATATTTAGATCTCAGCATCATAATTGCACTACGATCCATGCCATACTTTTTCCCCGCCAAACCATTAAAAGGTAAAAAAGATATATTAGCCCCGAGAAGATCAACAAAAGCAGTAGCAGCAGCGAATTTTTTGCCGCTTTTTAAAACAGAGGAAGAAGCCGATGAGTTTTTCAGAAAAAATGAATGCTGTTCTCCGAGAATATTTTTAATTGGTAACGAGTCAAACATAAACTCTATTTTAACAGTAGTTGAGATACAGGATAGAAGCTTTAATTTCAAAAACTTTAAGGAAGGTTTTTATTTTTGTTTCGGGAGTTTTTTTGCCTTGGACGTTGAGTATCCCAATGTTTCTAGTAGTTTTTGGGTGTTGATTCAACAAACTGCATTTGATTTGTATTTAGATCAAGATAGGAAATGCGAGGTTTCTCGAAACGTATCTCTAAGAAAAGAAATTTTGAGCAAAATTAACCGATCGATCTATGAGAAAGAACGTTTAGAAAAAGATTTATTATCTGAATCTATCTTGTCTCAAAATTGCGAGCCTTTTGATTTGCTGCTATAAATCACCTTAGGTGTTAAATATTATATTCCTCAGTATATATATATAAAAAAACGAAATAATAAATGCAATTTGTTGGATCAAGTCAAAAAAAGTAAATCTTTATAGTAATTTTCCTTCCTTCCTTGTTGAATGGTGGCAAAAATGATTGCATGCTTTGAATGCACAGATGAATTTGATTTGAAAAACTTAAAATTGTACAGAAAACATGTAAATACTCATATTTATGTAAAAAATTTCAAGTGTGTCTTTTGTGGAATTTTTTTTTCTTCATGTAAAGCTTTAGTTCAACACCTTAAAACACACATCAATACCATAGAATCACAAAAATTAATAAAAAATCCAAATATTTCACAAAGTCAAAGATTTTTCTGTGATGATGTACAACAACCTGTACAAAGATTTGATTGCGTTGAAGAATATATTTCTTTAGAAATTAAAGAAGAGAATAAACCTCATTCAAATACATTTTTAAGCAAATATAGAGATAATCTTTTAAAGTTTATCGTTTCAATATATTCAGATGAAAACATACCTAGAAAAAAATCAAAAGAACTGCTGGTTCATATCTGCGACCAAAATAATTTGATTTTTGGGTATCTAGAAACTATTGTCTCCCGCAATGAAGATTTAGAATTTTTTGAAAACCTACAAAAAATAAAAAATATAGGATTAAATGATTTAAATTGCAGTGAATATAAAATTTTAAAAGTTTTGGAACACTTCGGTTTATATTTTCCTCCTGAGGAAAAGATAATAGAGAAAAAATTAGAAATTAAAAATAAAAATGGGATGCTTCAAACAAAGCTAGTTAAAATTTCATTAATACTATTTCCGATACAAAAATCATTAAAAGCTATCTTAAATATGCACAGGTTTTTGGAAAATATTCTTAAATACATAGTTGAAATAGAAGTGTTAAAATCACAAGGTGTAATCGCAAATGTTATGGGTTCTGAATATTGGGAAAGAAAGATAAAGTCTTTTAAAACTGATTCATCCGTCTTATATCTTCCATTAGATGCATACTTTGACGATTTTGAACCACAAAACGCATTAGGTGCACATGCCGGAGCCTACAAAATTGGAGCTTTTTATTTAAAAATTGATTGCTTGCCTCCATATCTCCAATCTAAGCTTGATTTTATTTTTGTTGGTTCATTATTGTTCTCCAACGACCGTACTAAATACGGTAATGAAGAAACTTTTAAGTATGTAATTGAAGAACTCAATCATCTTCAGAATGAAGGTATTGAGATTCAACATACAAAATATACACATGTAAAATTTGTGTTTGTAAGTTTGCTAGGGGATAATTTAGGAATACATGCCATTACAGGTTTTTCTGAATGTTTTGTTTGTAATTATCCATGTCGTCTATTCAAAATTGATAAAAATGAACTAAAACACTGCACAGATTCTTCTTTATTCCCTATGCGAAATAAATATAACTACGAACAAGACCTTCATTTAAACGATTTATCTAAAACAGGCATCAAAGAAACTTGTGTGTGGAATCAAGTTCATAACTTTCATGTCACAGAAAACTATAGTGTCGATATAATGCACGACATTTTAGAAGGTGTTGCTCATGAAGATGTATGTAGAGTATTTGAAAAATTAATTTGCAAGAAAGTACTTTCGTTAGATACACTTAACTTTAGAGTTAAGAAATTTGATTTCGGTAAAAAAAATAAGCCCGACAATATTACTCAAGGAATGTTAGATAATAGAAAAATTAAATATACAGCAGCAGAAATGCTAAATTTTGTTACAAGCCTACACCGAAAAAAAAATATTGTAAAAACCACCGTAAAATTAACATTTTTCGTTTATAAAAGTGAGCTACTAAGAAAAATTTCAATATTGATATTCTGGTCATATCATTGTGATATGATCAAGTTATCATTATGATATGAAAATTGTCATTATGATATGACCAATGAAATGAAAAAAAAAATATTCTGCATTTGTAGGGTTTTATTTTTTTTTTTTTAAGTTTTACATTTAATTTATTATTTTGTTTTTCCCATAATGGTGACGCAGCTGATTATTTTTTTTATTCTGAAAATGTAACAATTTTATTTTATTTGAAAAAACTTATATTTACTCACTTGGTTTTTCTGGGATTGAACCTGGAACCTTCCGCTTACGAGCCCAAAACACTTCCACTGGGCCAATTCGCAATACGGAACGAATGTGTGGAAAATTGATAACTTTATGAATAATGGTTCAATCCCAACCAAATTTTACATGATAAATTGATATTACAATATCAAAAATAATTGTTAATTTAAGATTTTTAATATCAATCTGATCTTAAAAATATTGGTGTAATATTTTTATTGTCATAAATACATCATTTTGAATTATTGTAGATATTTGATATTAAAAAAATTTTGAAATGATATTCCGTTTTTCAGTTAACATTTCTGCACATATCAATTTTATATTAAACTGAAGAAAACATAATGTTTCTTATCAATTCAACATTGAAGACATCAAATTTGCCTAAAAATATGAAATTAATATTTTTGTATGATATGCTAGTAGTAAAAATTATCAGCCTAGTTTTAATAATGGAAATTGATATTACAATGTTAAAAACAATCTTATCAAAGTAACATTTTCAATTTCAATAAAACAAGAAAACTATCAGAATAAAATTTTTAACGTCAATTTATCGTGTTTTGTGGTTAATTTGATATGAATCACCAAAAATATGGAATTAATATTATAAAAATATTATTTTGATATTGCGTTTTTTTTTCAGTGTACCCCTTATAATTGGCGATATGATACCGTCAGACTCAGAGGAATGGCATCTAATACTTTTATTGAAAAAAATTTTAGACATCGTACTTCTAGAAGAATATGTTTGCTACACACCAATATTATTCAAAAATTTAGTTACCGAACATCATAACCTCTTTATCAAGTTATTTGGAAAAGTTTTAAAGTTTAAGGCACATATCTTACTCCATTATCCAAAAATTATGTCAGAAGTAGGTCCTCTTAAAAATAAATGGGCAATGAGATATGAAGCAAAACATCAAATATTAAAAAAAATTTCAAAATCTACAAATAATCGCAAAAACTTAATTAAAACAATTTCTATTAAAATACAACTTAAAATAGCATATTCTTTGATGCAAAGTGATGTTTATGCAGACTTAACATTTGAAAAAGCAAAAGAAATAAACAAATTTCACTTATATACAAAATTTGGTTTATCTGTTGAGAAAGAAGTATATAAGATTTTTAATATCCCTTGTGTAAAATCTAGTGGAAATGTTTTTGAAGAAAATTGCGTAATAGAAATTAATTCATTAAAAAATGAATTTATTAATTTTGGTTTAATTAAAACTATATTTTGTACGGACAAAGAAGAATTGTTTTTGGTATGCCAGTTTATAGAAATGTGTTGTTTTATCCAACATTTTCAAGCCTTTAAAGTAAATGTGTTAAATGAATACCATCTTTTAAAAATTAATGAAGTTTCTCTAGAATTTACATCAAAAATCATAAAGATATCAAATGGAGATACTTACGTCAATTGGAAATTTTTAAATTTATAAATCACATTCATAACCATTTTTAAACCTTTAATTTTCAAATTCAAAGATTTGTATGTATTAAGCTTTGTCAACTTAAATTATACATTAAATAGTAATAGTTAATTAACAAAATAATAAATTTAATAAAATAAAAACGATATTTTGTAAAGACAGAAGATTTTTGTTTTGTTTTCCAATGAATTTCGATAAATTAGAACTGTTTAAGTTACAAAATTGTTTCAGATGGGAAGTATTAACATTAAAATATAAAGCTTTTTTCAGCACAACAAAGTCTTTTTATGACAAAGATTGTATCGACGCACGCGAGTAAAAGTTTTAGATACCTACATAATAAAAGTTGCAGCTTATTTTGTTTATCTTGGATAGTTTCATATTTAACAGTTAATACTTATTATAATGATATTAAACTCTTAATATTTCTCCTTGAACAGAAATATGATTGCTAATCTAAATCAGAAAATGTGGTCGTTCTAAAAGATCTTACTCCTAAAAGTAAAAATTGAAGTAAAGGCGAAAACCATTATTGAGTTAATCCTTTTACATACTTCAATTAATAAGATCTTTTAGAACCGCCAAGTTTTCTGATTAAGATTAACAATTTTTCGATTCAATAAAACATATTTTGGAGTTTAATATCATTGGCATAAGCATTTACAGTTAAATATAAAACTATTTGAGGCATACAAAATTAGCTGCAACTTTTATTATGTAAAACTTTTACTCGCATCGATAAAATCTTTAAGGATAAACGATTTGTATGTTTTGGATAAACTATGTTTCAGTTAAAGCGAATATATTTTGGCGCTTAAGATCATTGAGATAAGTACTTACAGGTAAATATAAAACAAGTTAAGGCAAAAGATATAATCGTTCATGGCAAACGATATTAGTTGCAACTTTATTTGTGTAAAACTTTTACTCGCATCGATAAAATCTTTTAGGATGAGCGGTTTGTCTGTTTTGGATAAACTATGTTTCAGTTGAAGCGAATATATTTTGGCGCTTAAGATCATTGAGATAAGTACTTAAAGGTAAATATAAAACAAGTTAAGGCAAAAGATATAATCGTTCGTGACAAACGATATTAGCTGCAATTGTTATTGTGTAAAACTTGTACTCTCATCGATAAAATCTTTACGAACGAACGCTTTGTCTGTTTTAGTGAAACTATGTTTCAGTTAAATCAAAGAAGTTTCAGAGCTTTGATATAAATATTTACATTTTAATATCAATTGATCCAAACGATATTCGCTCAGTGCAAAGAAAATTTGACGCAACTTTTAATGTGTAAAACTTTTACATGTATCGAAAAGACGCTTCCGGACGAACCCTTTATTTAGCACATTAAACAATTATTTCAATTATGCACAGCAACAATAATTCTCAATATGAATACTTAAATGCTTAGCTTCAAGTAGAAACATTATGAGACGCATATATAGAAACTTTTCTTTTAAATACGTTCGCCAAGTGAACCACAGTGCTTTAAAATTAATTTCAATGTGAGATATTGTTTGAGACTAACACTATTCCTTTCAATAAAAGCATTTATACTTCTTACTACCAATAAATAAAACTGCTATTACTTAAGATGCAAACTGATTAACGCAAAATGAATAAACACTTGGTCCTTTTTTTCCCTTGTGACAAACGATTTTCTGCTTGTAAAAAGGATTTTTTTTTCTGGGTGTAGTTCATCGATTTCAAAGCCGCAAAGTCTAAATAGTGAAGAACTATTGAGCCAAGTACAGCTTAGATATCCCTGCTTAACTGATAGATCTATCAGGACGACTGTCGCACTTTGGAGAATGATCGTAGCTCCATCAAAATTGGAAGGAATTCTACTGAAATTTTCAGAACAACCAGAGAGTTAAGGCAAATTTGGCGCTCTGTAGTGTAGTTCCTTAAATATTGTGCTTATGAAAACGTAATATATATGCAGAGTCCAACTTGAAGTACATGAATTCAATGAATTTTGTTTTGACCATGAAAAATGCAAAAATTATTAAATAGTGTTACTGAACATGTTAGCATACAGTAGACACGTATACTTACAAACCCGATGCTGGCTTAGCTGTGAGTTTCAAAATAATATCATGATGACTTACCTGAAAATAGAAAAAAGAAAAATGGGTTAGATCAATGTACAGCTCATTGTTATAGAGTTAGAATAAATTAATTATAAGAATTTAAGTAAGAAGAAATTTTTAAACATTAAATCCTTAAAATTTTTTTTTTTTAATAAGCTAAATTTAAATAACGTTATTTCGATTTCAAGTCTGAGCTTTTTATTAATGTTCCTCCTACCTATAAATAAAATAGGTAGGTAATTTTGATAACTGAACTTTTTTTTTATTTTAAATAAAGTTCCATGATCTGAAAAATAAAATTATTGTCACTACTTTATTAGAAGCAAATTTTTTCTTTAACTGTCTTAGTAGTTACAGTAGTAAAAGTAGTAGGCATAGTACAAGTATTAGAGGGAGTATTATAGTTATGTTTTTCTTCCTTCTTTTAGTAATACATTATAATCTATGGACTCAGAAAATATAATTCAAGACTTAAGAAATCAACCGTTTATGGTTCAGCGTTTTTCAGCAACAAGAAAATCTTTCGAGTGCCAGAATACCTCGAGCTGTTCGAAATTAGGTAAAAAAAAAAAACAAACAGTGCAAATAATTATTGAGGAAAACCCCAAAAATTTTACCATGCGATATTCTAAGCAGTCGAAGTGGAGAAAAATTCCGAATCTTGATTTCAAACTAGATGGAGTCTTATGCAACTTTCCAGAGGCCTTTAAACTATGGTTTCCCTTATGGAATCCCAATTTTAATTGGCCACTGCGTTCGTCTCATTTAAAGGTTCAAGCTATACCCATAAAGGTTAAGGTGTTTGCAAATAATCCAAAAATCATACAACGCCTTAAGGCCAATATTCGAGAAGAAGCTATAAGGCTTTGGTACCTGCAATTTTATAACAAGTGTATAATTGAAAATGCTCTGGAAATAGCATGTCAGGTCGAAGCTACCAGTATATGTAGGCACATAAACATTGAATTTTGATACTTTATCACGCAGAAAACTGATCGGTTAAAAACAACGTAAGACGCAGTTAAGTCAAATAACAAACATTGTTAATCTACAACCTGCAAACTTCCCAGGTTAAACTATACGAGTCAACTCGATTGAACAAAATTATTTAAATCTACACAGTGATTCGGTTAAAGTGTACTTAATTTTATTAAACTATATATTTCTGTGTTAGTTATATGTGTGTTCTGTGTTATCCGAATTCTTCTATCTCACTCCGTTTACTTTTTATAAAGGAACAAAAATCATCTTATGTTGGAAAATAAAAATATTGAAACAAGGTAAAATATCTTAACTCCACATAAGATGCTGTGTTGAAGCGAATCAAAAAAATTTAAGTATGCTTAAGATTATTTCATCTTAAAAGTTTGTAATAATTGTGAAAAGTTAAAACATCTTAAGTGGACTTAAGACACCTTACCGCTTACAAGCCCAAAAAAAAAATCACCCTTAAGTCGACTTAAGATTTTTGAAATCAATAATTTGAAACAAATTAAAAAAAGGCAAACTATCTTAAGTCATAATTTGCCCTATAACTCAATAAATATTAATAATATCTTTTTACAATAAATTGAGAAAAAAGTTCATTAAATTTTACCTCTAAAAAGTTTATTCTAAGAAGTCTATGTTTAAAAGGTTTTTTTGGAAGCTTTTTTCAACAGTTTTTTTGTTTTCCTGAAAAATGTTAAAAATTGACTTAAGATACTTTACCTTTTCAGTCGAGAATTAAGTTAGTTAACAAATCATATTAAATCGCTCTTAGTAACGAGTCTACTCGGAGATGTTTTTATTTTAAACAATTAATTTTAATCGAGTCGACTACTTTAGAGCTAACATAGTGAACTATGTAATTTTAACCCTTGATTAAGTAATATTTAATTTTTTTATATTTTTTAACCCACCGAAAAAAGCTCTCGGTTATAGTAAAATTGTAGGTCCCCGATTTCCTGCGAATAACACGGACACAGAAATGGTTGAGAGTTGTAATGTACTAATGACTAAACCTTGTTCTACACAATTTGTGGCGCTTCTCAGCATTTTATTTCGCCCCGACTTCATGGTGAGAAAGACGCAGCTAAGTGAGATAGAACTTTTTATTTTTTTTTATAAAATAATTGGGACTGAGGTAAAATACTGAGACGTCAAAATGTGTCGGGTTAAAATTTTACAAACATTATACAAGTCAAAAATAAAATATTTTGTTTCAATCAATTTATCTCAAAAACATATATGTAGAAGCTATGTATGGAAATTCTTATGTAAGGTATGATGTAGATACCTATGGGGTTGTATCCTATGATTTTTGATCATCATTTTATTGAAAACCAGGCCAATCGATAAAGTCATCATCAAATATTTGTTGCTTCTTCTTATATTGTAACAAAAGATGTCCTTTTTTAGCTCTGAGGAGAGAAGCTTAAACAATAAGAGAATATGTGTTGAGCAAAATCGAGTGGGTGGAAGGAAAAACAACATCAAAACTACAATATCTATTACAAGGGTATTTGTTGTGCTGAATGCATTTATCTATATATATATATATGTATGTATATTGTATATATGTGGTATATGTATACCTAGTTAGAGGTGAGCAGTTACAATTCTCATGTCCTGAACATCCGTGATAAGCCAAACCCGACAACAATGGATATTTTGTGCGTGCCACCATGTACAATTGGAAATCAGAACAGTGCCACACCCTTCGGGCATCACATTGTTATCTCATGTGTAAGACATCACAGAACCACCATCACATCACATCACAGCCATAATATTGAAACCTATTCACGTATCTCGAAATGATTTCAGATTCCCCAGCACACATATGTATATTCATACATAAAGTATACTATGTATGTATGTATGTATGAACGTAGTCAATTTCACTTGATTTGATATCGTTTCATGTGACAAAAGCGTAAGGTGGCAAGGGGCGACCACTAAGTCCTACATCAGTGATGTTAGCTATAGCACTTGTACCTTTGCATTTAGATAGCTACTTGGGGAGCTTCATCAGGAAGTATTATTTGTAACACCTTGTATTGTATCTATAACCTCCTGCCAAAGCCAAATGAAGAAGAAACATGCCTTAAAGATATAGATACGTTTGTTAATTTTTATATTTTCTATAATACGATAAAGACTATATACAATCCCTATATACAGGGTGTCCCGAAATCACCGCCTCAGAAGAAAACCATTAGTTCCTGTCCTGAGATCATTTCAAGTCGAAAAACTTAAGAGGTAATTTTCTCGTTTTCGCTTCGTTTTTGACTTATAACGGTTTTTATGATTTTTATTCATTTTTCCTTTGATTGGCTCTAAGTTTGCCAAACTACAACCGATTTTTGAATTTTTTTTTTTTATTTAAACAAAAACAGTTACAATTTATTATCAGCTATACAACTTTATTCTGTGTGGATAACGGTTTTCCCGCAATTTATTATCAAACACTTTTTTTAACCATTTTAAGGTTGTTTTTTTGACTTCGATATGTTTTTTTTTTCTAAAAAACACATCGTTATTAAGTATAATTTTTTATTTTATTATGAAAGTCCAATATGTGTTCTTAAAAATACTTAACATTTTTTACCTAAAAGTATATTTAAAATTATTAAAAAAATAAAAAACAAAAAATAGAGGAAAATCAAGGAACTCATGATTTTCTTCTGAGGCGGTGATTTCGGGACACCCTGTATATAATACAATGGCATAAGAATGTGCTCTATTTGCCTATCTGACAAAAAAGTGATATCAATATATTTCCCTGTAGAAAGCAAGTGTATCTTTTAGAGATATTCGATTAAGATATTTTGTGCAGAGCAAGTATATATTCTATTTATATCCGATGTTTGAATAAAACAAACTTTTGATATGTGTGATATGTAATATATAAGTCTCTAGGGTACAATATTTCAGTTTTCAATAACTACAACCGATATTTTATTAAATCAAGTAAAATATGTTGTGAAGATTATATTTGCATGCACATGCAATTGTTTATTGTTTGATAAATTTTAAATGTCTATTGTTGCATGTTTTAGAAAATAAAATACAGCTCAGGAGTCTTTTGTCATAGATAGGTATATATTATTGAAATTTGTATGATATTTCAAAATGTAAATGAATGATGTTTTGATATCATTTTAAGGAGAAAATTCAAATTAAGAAATGACAACTTATAAAAGGTGTTTTTTTAGACATGTGGTTTTCAAGAAGAAATAAAACGCATAAAACTTAATGTTATGGCCAAGAATTTAGCTTTATTATAAAGATAAGGGTTTGCCATTGTGATTTCGAGTAAGTGGCCCCCGCGGCTGGCTCGAATAAATTTCTTCCGAAAGGCCCAATTTTCGACCAATTTTTGCAGCATTTGGGGCCGCATGTCAGCAATAACGCGCCGAATATTCTTTTCCAAGGCGTCAATCGTCTCGGGCTTATCTGCGTAGACAACACGGAAAGAATTGAAAAATCACTAATTTCGAAATTTTAGGTTGTAATTTACAAAACTCTTTTTTTTAGTAAATCAAGACGCTTTTATTTAAAAATGATTGAAAAATTGTAAATTAGCATTTAAATCTTCGTAAAATACAAAATTTTATAATTTGGTATTTATTATCAAAAGTCATAATTCGAGCTTGTTGACTTCAATGCAAATTACAACTTTTGAGTCGCAATCTACTACTTCTGGGGAATAATTTAATTTTACAAATTATTAATCTTGTTTTGCGAAATGTATATGGTGATTTTCATTTTCTCAATGCTCAAACCAATAAAATGTAATCACGATATATATAAATATTGAGCCCACACGATCGTAAATTATTTATGAAATAACTATTTGCTGATTTAAGATCAAAACTAAACAGTAAATTACAACTTTTTAGTCGCAATCTACTATCTTCAGGGGAATAATTTGGACATTTATATGGTGATTTGCATGCTCTCGATACTAAAACCAGACCACGGGCTACTATTTTTTTCTAAGTGTCTGAATTTAATCAAATTCTCTTAGAAATATAGAATTCACAGTGCATGACTGTGAGTTTTATAAGAATCGGTAAGCATCGACCATAATTCGCATCTTAGTTGGGTACGACAGCATCTGACTGATGAGCAAAACTGTCGTACCTGGCCAAAACACAATCTTTGGAGTTAAGGTCACTCGAACTTATAAATTGAGGTATGTATTTTGCAATTTCACTACCTCATCATACTTTGTAGCTAAGTCGGAAATTATTTTCACTTAATTTGCAGCTTTTCATTTGCAGCAAATCCATAGGTTTAAGTTGTAAACGAAAAATTGTTCTTGAATCTCGACAGGATTGCTTGAAAATGGAAAGTAGATTAATCTTTAAAAGCTGCAAATTGCCAAATAAACAGTTTCAAATTACGACTCAAAAGTTGCAATTTAAAGATAAATAAGTATCAAAACCGGCAATATTTTTTTCCTCGATCGAATAATTGATACTCAAAAGTGGTAAAATATGATTTTTGTCAATATCTTCAATTCGCTCATTTTATGAAATTGCAAACAAAAGTTGTAATTTACTAATTTCGAAGCCAAGGTACAAAACTGGATTCATTTTTCCTGATTTGTAGCTTATTTTTCTTAATCTGATCTAATAATTTTTTCCGTGAAGCGACTTCACATAACCACACAAAAAATAGTCCAGCGGAATTAAATTGCACGATCTTCGAGGCCACGCCACAGGCCTACGACGCGAGAAAATGCGCTCACCAAAAAAATTTCTTTTAATAAATTGATTGTTTCGTTGGCTGCACATGTAGCGCCGTCTTTTTGGAACCAAAGGTCGTCCACATCAACATCCTGCAATAATTCAGGTACGAAAAAGTCATTAATCATGGCTCTATAGCGTTCCCCATTGACTGCAACATTATGGCCGGCTTCATTTTTGAAGAAATATGGACCGCAATGATTCCCTCTGCCCTTACATGCACACCAAAGAATGACTATTTAAGGATGTTACGGCGCGCGTCTCAACAATGGCTTGTGGATTATGATCACTCCAAATACGACAATTTTGCTTATTAACGTATCCATTCAACCAAAAGTGAGCTTTATCACTGAACAAAATTTTCTTGTGAAAATCGGGATGCGTCACGCGAACCGAACCATTATTTTGCTAATAAATTTGCACGATTTGCAAACGTTGTTCAGGAGTAAGTCTATTCATTTTGAAATGGCAAACCAAACTGAGCATAAATCAAGTGACAACTGTCAAAAATACCAACTCCGAAAAAAAGTATTGCCAGATTGAAAACTACACGTCTAAAAAAAACACCCTTTATTTAGAAAACTTTTCAGGTTCCGTCCAAAAATTAGGGTTTTAAATACCATATGAATTCAAGACCTTCCTTAAAAATTCCTACATCAAGTCTATGATTTTTGAAATAATACTATAATTTTAAATGAAAAAAAAAGCTTTTCGCTATATTTTTGATATACATATTTCCTAAGTAAGAATTTTTTTATTTTTCGGAGACTAATGGTGGATTTAAATTGATCTTCATCTAAGTTCGGGAATTAAAGCTATAAAAGTTATATTTTATTGAATAGAGAGAGACAACCAAAATTCAGAGATCTTCATAATGCAAATATAAAGGCTTACATGTTCATCTTCTTTCACACATTCGCATTTTTGGCGGATGAATCCGTCCTGCTTTACTTTTCTTGATAATTGCAGATGGCAATATAGATGTAAATTCACCATAAAAGAGAAAAATTATTAGTTGTCAAAGAATTCGTTAAAAATTCTGTTGAAAAAAAAAATTAGTTATTTCATATAACCTAAACTAAATTAATATTTACCCCTAGATTGCACAAATTTGCTCTTGCTTGAAGCTACATTTTAACAAGAAAAAATTAAAAAAACTAAATTAGTATATTAAAATGATATTTTTGCTTAATTTTTTTTTGGTTTAAAAAAATGTATTTTCAATAGCTATTGCTGGAATTATTTAAAAGTCCTGATTGCGAAATTATAACAAATTTGGTACAGCCATTAAAAAGCTATACGTGAATAACTTAGAAAATAGCTACAGAATTTTTTTTTTTTTTAAACGTCAAAATTCTATTTCCGTACTGCGAACTGTTTATAACTTGCGTATTTATTATGTATGTATAGGTACTTTATGGCAAATGCATTCGTATAAAATTTTTTTCGAGATTTTGTTCAAAGTATAATTGACATTACGATGATAGTGAAATCGAAAAAATCGGGTTTCTCAATAATGTCTGTCTGTCTGGCTCTAATGTTCATTCGGCTAAACGGGTGGGTCAATTTTTTTTAAACTTGGTACATTAGCCTTTGAATTTTTCATTTTTTGCGAAAAATATTTGTATGGCAGCTATACGGTTATTGTTGGTCCTAAAAAAAATGAAAAATACGTGTCGAGGGAATGCCCAAAAATTCTAGGTACTAAATTTAAAGAAAATCGATCTACCCGTTTAGGCTGCAGTCGAAAGGGCAGAACAGACAGACAAACAGAATTGCGAGACCCAATTTTTTCGACTTAGCGATCATCGTAATGTCAAATTTGATCAAAATCTCGAGTTCAAGATTTTTTTACGAATGTAAAAATTTATGTATAACTTGCCAAATATAGTACCTTTACATATATCACAGGTAAACATTTTCTGAAAAAATTGTTATAAATGGTACATCGCATCGAACCATTTTATTTTATTTCCTATTTTCTCGAAAACAGTTCAATCAATTTTTATAAATTTTTTCATGAAGAATGGTTCTCAAAGAACCATTTTTTTTATTAATTGTTGAACCGATTTTAATGAAATCTTTTACACAAGAGGTTCTAATAAGTTTTCAAAAATAAAATTTTATATTTTTACACAAATTTTCAAAATTATATTTTTTTTAATTCGACATTACGAAAATGGGTAGATAATTTCTTATTCAAAATTAATTTTTTAACTCCGCATTACGCTAAAAGGTTGTTTACATTTTTTTATTAAAAATTATATAGCAGTAATGATGGAGTTTTGAACAATATAATATGATTAGAGTAAAGGTTTTTAGTTTTCAGAATTTCTATGAGTTAGTTCTAGTTTTAGAGATGAAAATAATCATCTATCATTTTCACTGCATCTAAAGTGAACTAAAATTGTACGAATTTAATGAACACAAAAAATATCAAATATAAAATTCTTAGAATTTCCTATTTTATCAGTTTCCTAAAATTTATTTTGTATGTCCATAGATAATTTGATAAACTGCAAAATGAAAATATTTTCGAGTTCCATTTTGAATAGAATGTACAACCAGAAACAAATATCTATATGGACAGATACCCATATATGGACTTTTATCTGTTAGGAATAAGTATTTATTAAAAAACAAAAATAAAAAATCTGAAAGTTAATATTTCACTTTTGAAATATACAAAAACAAAAACCACATTCCATGGTTTTTGCATAAAACCATTTAAATCCGATTTATTCTGAGCCCTAACAAAACTTCAAGTACGAATACGAATTTTGTTTGTATCTACAATAACATATACAGTACAATATACACATACATTCATAATGTACATAGGTGAAATTGTATTTTAAAGAATCCGTGTAACACATCGCAGTAGATATTTTAATATTTATGCTTCACTAACGATAGACAATGTATTGTATACCAGAGAGTGCACATTTTATCGTTGCTATGGAAATATATTCAAACACCTACACAGTTTTTGTATTTTTACAAACAAACACAAACAAAACCAAGAGCATCAGTAAAAATGAACGGATTTAAATTCATAGATATTTTTGTAATTTTGCACATTTTGTATCTTTTTATTTTTTCATTTTTTCTTGTACAAGTATAAAGTAACCAGGAAAATTAAAAAAAAAAAACTGATGCACACGAAGGATATGTCAAAACCATAAAATATATCGAACAAAAACACACACACACACACAAGATGATTACAATGAAACAACAACTCCCTCGTATCATGTTTATGTCTTGTTCTGGTGTGGCAGCAAGGAAGAGTGCCAGAGCTTTGTTTCGATAAAACTTCAAGACTTAAATTGAATGTTGCAAGTAAGGATGATATTCTATAAATTACAAAAAATATGTGTATACCGTATAACATACATAAAGATGCCCTCTTAGACATCATAATATTGGTATGAATTTTTAAAACAAAAAAGATGAGTGATAAAATTCGATTGATACCTTTAGGTAGGTAGGTATACGATATTTTATATATTATTTTATATTTACAAATGCATCATCTTTAGATAGGTATTGCTTTAAAGAAATATACTATACAGCTTTGGATTTTTTTGTTCGATACATAGTTTTAAACCAAGTTTCGCTATTCTGACGAAAAATAGATTTAATTGGAAATTGATAATAATTGTTACTCGTCACTCTAGTAAGCCCCTTGCCATTATAAACATACCCATTATTCCCGTTCAGGTTGTGTTTTTTAAACTAAATTTGGAATATATTTGGGTCAATATTTTGAAAAAATTAATTATTTTTTGGAAACTTTGATTTGCAATGTAATTCAAGCTTTATAGAAGCTCTTGTGTAACAATTTTTAATTAAATCGGTGACAGATATTGAGATAGTCGAAAACTAAAAAAAATAATTCTACCATACCGTTTGTAATCGATTGATACATTTTTGATCAATAATATGGTTGATCGTTCTTATATTAGCTAACATAAAAAATTTAATCAAAATAATATATGAGCCGTTTTTGAGAAAAATAAGATTTTCATTATTTGCTAAGAGAAATTGTACGGGTGTTGTTTTTGGTCCGAAATCTCGGGGGAATTTCCAAAAAACTACTAAAAAAAACTAAAAGACAATCAATCCACCCATTTAGTCTGCAGCTGAAAGGACAGACAGAATTGCGAGACCAATCAACTTTGATCAAAATCTCAAGTTCGATTTTTATACAAATCCATAACTTGCCATAATATTGTACCTATATAAGGTACATATATATATCGCAAGTTGAAATGTCCGATTGAATTTGTTTTTAAAGTTTTTTTAATTCTCAGGAGAGCAATAAATTTTATCAAAAATTTATTTAAATATAGAACCATTTTTTGGCAATTTTTTTTAGCAATGTTTCAAAAGGATTACTTAACTCAGTGCTGCTCTACAAATTTTGCACACACCATTTTACCTATACACACAAAAATTCAAATTTTGTTTTCTTTGCTCAACTATAGTCTATAATTATGTTCGAAAACTTCACCTACAATTTAAAAAAAAAGCTTTATATCTTTAATTTTAATAAAATTGCCTTTCAATTCATCGGGCTTTAAAAAAAAAAAAAATCGTCCCCTTAAACAACAAAAGGGTTAAATGTGCAAAAATGAAAATATTACGATATCGTTTTTAAAAATGTTCTACTATTGCGAATGATCGAGCTTTCAGGCAATTGATGGCTTAATTTATATTTTAAAATATTATGATTTTTTTGATATCCAAACATTGACAATACTGGATAGACATGGAATTGCGAAAGATTTATTAAACAAATTACTCGACTTACAAAAATAATTTGCACATTCTTATAAGACTGAGGTTACCTATGTATGGTATACATTTTATGATTTTTAGTATTTTTAAAATTTGTTTCTTTGCTTTGTCGTTGCAGCTATAAGCAAAATCAATGCTTTGCTAATCCATTTAATATAGCCTTGAAACATGCAAGACCATGTTTGTGTGATCAACTCATCTAGGTTTATATTGTATTTGCTTATTAAAATAAATTAATTTAAGAAGTGACTATTTTTTTTATTAAAGCCATCAGCATTACAATAATAATAAAATAACAATTTGGGACATTGCATAAACAAATGAATTTTCCTCATTTAAAAACTATAATAAAATAATAAAAGTACGCATACGCCCTGGTGGACCACATATTCACACTATAATACAACATGAAAAACGTTATGAGATCTTTTATGGAGTTTCAATAAACAAAAAAAAATATTTGAATTAATTGATTTAAAACCGGCCATCGTATTTATAAACGTTTTCTAACTTTGGACAGCCGTCCAAGTCATAGATAAATATTTTTATTTGATGTTTAAGAGCTATCTAGTTTAGACAAAGACTCGGTTGTTTAAAACTTGGGAAATGTGACATTTTATTTAATCAAATAAAGCATATTTCCTACTATTTCGAACTATTTTCCAATAAAAATCTATAAAATACCCTTAGGCGTATTTATAACTTTAAAAAGTAAATATACCTACAAAATCTAAATAACAAACTTTTTTTTTAATAATAAAGTTAACTGACAGGCTTACAGATCTATGGTTTCCAAATGCAAATAAAAAAACTATTTCATTCTTTCCCGACGTTTCGTTGGCTTTTTTCCAACTTTTTCAAGAGTTCTTGGTTTATTTAATTCTTTACATAACAGGAATAATAAATAAATAAATAAAACTCAACTTTAAACACTTAGATGCTTAGATAATAGATGCTTAGATAATAGCATCTAAGTTCTTGTTGGTCAAGTTTTAGTATTTAAAGTTGAGTTTTATTTATTTATTTATTATTCCTGTTATGTAAAGAATTAAATAAACCAAGAACCATTGAAAAAAGTTGGAAAAAAGCCAACGACTTTATTATTAACTAAATACCAGATCACCAGTCATAAAATATAAACTTTTTTTTTTATTTATTTGGATGTCTGTAACCAAAAAAAAAAATAATTTCGATTTTGTTTTTAAACCAAATTTTGTTTGTTTTTTTTTTTTTGATAATTTTTATAGATGCAATATCATTTAAATTTATTAGAAGCTCTTGTAAAATTTTTAATTGGTTTCAAGACCATATGCAACTTTTGGGAGGATGTATAATTTTTATTTTCTAAAATTTTGCAGTCACTTCAGTCTACGTAACAATCCACGATCGCTCTAATATAATACAAAATTTTTTAGTGGGAGATCCATCACACTAATTATTATTTGCAAGTAGAATAACCTCTAGTTATTGGCCATGAGATTTAATATAAATTTGGTTGAAGCAATTCTCCCGTATCGGAAAATAATCCAAATTATGAAAATATGTTAAGAGCCGAACGTTGAAAAAAATCCCCTTTAAAATTTTTTTTTTAAGTACATAACTTCAAATTATGTGGCAAAAAATTGTTCGGCTGCGGCCTTTTTAATTGAAGTTTGTTTCACAATGTAAAGCCATAGAAATTAGTAGAAGTAGTTAAAAAATATAAAAGGTAAATATACCGACCAAAAATAAATAAAAAATTGGTATACATTATAATATCATATAGGTTAGTTAAAACCAATTGAAACAAAAGTTCTATAAGCTTTTCATTCAAAATTATTTGAACCAACATACACTAATACCATGAGTCCCTTTTGTTTAATAATCACGGTATATCGTCAATCTCGATTTTTCCAATGAAATGCTAAATTATTATTATTTTGTGTCTGCATATAGTCCTGTGTGTGAAAGCGACTCAAATTCAGCATTTTGTTTCTATTCTTTCTCCTGTCAAACTATTCTCTTAAAGAACTTAAAGAATATAACGAACATTGGAATAGGAATTGTCCACTTATATATTATATCTGCTACCCAGAATAATTGTAAATACAAAAGTCCAATATTTATATGGATTGTGCATCAAAAAAATCTCACGGACACCCGCAAAATTACCACATCCGTTCTTGAAGAGTTCTGCTTCTAGTTTTTATTTCATACCGGACCAATATTATTATAATAAACGATGTCCTTTTAACTATATTTTATTTATATTAATTTTTTTTTGTAATAAATAGGGGCGAGTGAATTTACATTTTAAAAAGGGCATTTTTCCATGAACAAGGATTCCTAGCGCAAACCATCAACACATCAGCGCTTTATTAAAGAGAATGCATTTGAAGCAATATCAATATCCTTTCATCACATTCCTTGTGTTCTCTTGGTGCAATGTTATATACAATACTCGTATATGTTATTTTCTATGCTCTTGGACTTCTGGGGCTATTCGCTGTTGTTTTTGCTATATTTGCTTTGTTATGTGGTGATCGCCGCTATTACCATATTTTCGATTGTGTATATATGCAATCAGACAATGGACCACCACGAAGAAAAGCATTTTGAAACGAGTCAAATTGCACATTCAAGTATGAATGGCTAGAGAATCCGATTAAAATTATTTAAAACTATAGAAACACCGCAGAATTGTATTTGTATCTGTAGGTAACTGTATCTATCCATAGCAAGGACAATCATTTATCTTTGGCATTCATTTGTTCAGCAGTGAGTTTAGTGAGCAACAAAATTAACGACCGATTGAGCTATATGATAAACACATACACAACGAAACACTCAGTTTTTGGTACAGGATAGGTATTCTATAATTCAACCTGAGCATAAAGTGGGGATGATTGGTATTTCTATTCCATGGTGGATAATTTGAATTAATTGAATTTTGGATAATCACCGGGAATTATTTATGTGTCATCATTTTTCAATCTAATTGACCTCTATTGTCTTAATTCTTAAATTCTTTAGATATAAAATATCGAAGGGATTTTTAACATTTAAATTTATAGGAAGATTATATATTTCAAAGAATAGTTGAATAGAAAGCTATATTATCATTATAATTAGTAACATTTTTTGTAGTTATAAATGTCCAAATTTATACGATTGTGTGTATTTACGAAATTTTAGATGGATGGATGGAAATCCACCCTTACCAGTGAAGTGAAGGAACTTTTAGTCTAGAGAAAAAATTGACTTTTTTTACCTTAACCCAAAATTTCGGTAGATATATACAATATCTACATTTTGATGGTTCCTATATGTAAAAAGATGCTGAATCCGAAAATGCCGGGTAAAATTCTCATAGCCTTTAGCATTTTCAGATATGACGTCATCAGTAAAGGACTTCTTGCAAAATATTGAATCTGCGGTGAAAACTTATGATTATTATTAATTTGACACCAGATATGTATGTAGATTTTATATAAGTCCC
>OV839568.1:57641088-57790735 GCA_929447395.1 Epistrophe grossulariae
GGGGAACGTTCCGCGCGCTTCGCCCATTTTACGGTCACACATATATAATCGTCCTACCGACTACCGAGAGAACTATTCGCAGTGTGGTGGATAAATTTGAGTCCACTAGTTCAGTAAACGATCAACCAACACCCGTATGTTAACGCAAGATCTGTCTAAAACATCGCCGCTGTCCGTTACATTGTTCAGGAGAATCCGAGGCAATTGATTTCGCATCGCTCACAAGAAATCAGCCTTTCGCAGACTACAACTTGGCAAATTTTTAGTTGTGACTTGGGCCTGCGGCCGTTCAAAATTCAACTGACCTAAAAGCTGAAGGTAAACGACCACAAACAACGAAGTGTATTCGCTGAGTGGGCTCTGGAGCAGTTGGAAATTGACCCTAACTTCCGTCGAAAAATCATCTTCAGCGATGAGGTTCATTTCTGGATGAATGGGTACGTCAACAAACAAAATAATTGTCAAATTTGGGACGATACCAATCCACATGAGATCCAAGAGCGTTCAATGAATCCCGAAAAAATCACTGTTTGGTGTGGGTTTTGGGTTGGTGGCGTCATCGGTCCATATTTCTTTGAGAATCACGTTGGTCAGGCCATCACAGTCAATGGCGAGCGCTATAGGTCGATGACTACCAACTTCTTTGGCTTGAATTGGATGATATGGACACCAACGACATGTGGTTTCAACAGGATGGCGCTACATGCCACACATGGCCCTCACCAGTCGACACATTGGAAATTCTGCACGGTTGATTCGAGGGCATGGTCATCTCACATGGAGGCGATGTGAACACGGCCACCAAGATCGATTTTTTTTTTATAATTTACAGAATTTTGAAATATAGAATTTTGGAATACTAAATTTTTAAATACAGAATTATGGATTTAAAGAATTTTGAAACACAGAATTTTGGATATTCAGAATGTTGAAATTCCTACGGAATTTTAGATTTACCGAATTTTGAAATGATTATGAAAATTGACTTAAATTTGGTTGGTTCACTAGTCAAGTTTTTTTAAACTTTTTGAATTGTGTGTAATAAAACGAAAACTTATCAACTTAACACCCGAAATTTTAGTCAGTAATCGTGATTAAATAATAAAATTCTCTAATAATTTGGAGTTTTATCAATATTACTAAATTTTGATATTAAACCTTCATAAAGTAAGAACCTGGCTGCTGGTGTACTTTTAGATCTCACTACTTTTCACTGCTGATTTGGTACATATGCAGGTCGGGAAGGGCTCCATAATTTTGATTACCTTTCAGTCAGTGAGACGAGTCAGTCAGTTACGGTTTTCGCAATTTTTGAAGTCCTATATATATCTCAGAAACCACTTATGTTTAAGGTTTTCTGACCAAGCGCCTGTGTTTGGTAAGTTTAGTAAATATTCCGAATTTATTTTTTTTCTGACTTTATTGGTACTGAAGTTAGCTGGGTGTCGAAAATCACCTGAGTTTGTTCCTATAAAAAGGACGTGTAGTACCAGAATTTGGATGGGCACTGCCATGATTTTTGATAGCTGAATGTTAAATGTTTTTCTGTTTAATGGGAAATCGTAATTATATATTCGCAGACAAAAAAAAAATTTAACCAATATCATGGGAGTCGTTTGCGAGAAAAATAAGATTTTCTTTAACGGGTTTTAAACATTTGTATCGAAAGTACCGTTAGTTTCCGCTATATATGAATAATTTTTGTTTTACCCCTCTATTACGGTTGGCGAATCAAACGTTCGAAGTGAGATGTTTGCATTAGCGAACTAACGAATGACGTTCAAATCAATGAACTTTCGATAACCACAGTCCACAATAGAGTGAGATCAAACTTAAAAATTTGTTTTTGACATTTAAGACGAGTCAAAGGTTCGCAATTCGGCAATTTTAATACTGATTTCTTACACTCACACGTTTATTCGTTCGACTCGCCAGCGGTAAGAGGGGGTTAAATCTGCTTTAATGTTAAAAAACTGGGGCCGAATTACGGCATCAGTGACTGAACGACGAAATTTCCCTCACGTGTCGTTCAGTCACTGATGCCGTAATTCGGCCCCTGTTTGAACCTGAATTAAATAAAAATCGTTTAAGACGTTTTCGAAATATTGAGCTTTCAAAAATAATTTTTAAAGTTTTTTTTGAAAACCCATAAAATATTTATTTTTTAAATTTTAGTACACAATTTCCAAAAAAAAAAAATTCTAAATTAGTTTAACGGTTTTTGAAAAAAAAAATAAGAAATTCAAAAAAATGGTTCTATCCAGCATGTAACTTGATACAATCGAGTTTTGTGGATACAGGCAGTTCCTAATTTTGTTCAGTCGAATCGAAAACAGTCGACCGAGTTAAATTATAGGAACTTACTATATGCTCGATTGTACCAATGAACTCGATTTACTGAATTGAAAAAAAATCTGTGAAACAACTTTTGGGAAAAATAAGATTTTCCAAAAATGCTAACAAAAATTTGTCTGCAGGAACCGTTATTTTTGGTCCTAAAAATTAAAAAAAAAAATTATCAGAGGAATGCCCAAAAACGTTAGGTACCAAGATACGAACAAGCAGACAGACGGACAAAATTGCAAGACCCAAATGTTTCGACTCTCTTATATAATTATGATTTCAAGTTCGATCAAAACCTAGATTTCAATTTTTTAAGAGTCCATAACTTGACATAGATAATGCTTTTTGTGAATTTCACGCTTATTTGTATTTTGATCCCAAAGAAGAAAAACAATAATAAAGTTAAAAAAAAATTCTGATGATTTTGTTTGTCATTTTTCAAAATATTGTATCCTTTATTTTTAATAAATGGTCATGTCATATAAAAACTATACGGTCGTGTCTAATGTTTTCACAAAACATGATTAATGATTCTATACCTACTTTTTTTAAGATTACAATCTGATTGAAAATGACAACATTGTGCTATCTATCAAAATAATGGAGATTTTTTTCTAAGAAGTCAATTTTAGAATATAAACTAATGTATATTAAGTGACTCCTATATAAAACAAAAAGTTCGAGATTACAATCACTTTGAAACTCTTGTGAATAAACTAAGGAACACATAGTATATATATGCCATACGGAAGTAAAGAAGTATAAATCTCAACAAACGTGGTATAGTATTATTTGGAAAATGGTTGGCAGCTGGGTTACCTAATAACGATAACCTTGTATTTATACAAATAAATATGAAAAAAGATAAATAGACCAATTCGGCTTTTTTGAAACAAAGCTAATATTATACTTCTTTTAAGTTTTATAGTTCTCTCTGATGAATTCAAATCCAAATATCAGATTTTCTCCATCTAAGATATTCTATATAATTTAAATAGAAAAAAAATAATAAAAACTATTTTCGCTATCGTTCATAATGGAATTAGTTATGGTATCTGAAAGAAGGTGTTAATTTCCAATCCCCTTCAAAACTCATTTAGAATTGTTCCACCACTCTGAGAAAATCTTAGTTGAAATTTATGAGTTTTGCATATTAAGTAGGTACATATATAAGAGCTGAAGACAAAAAAACTAATTTATACTAATGATTTCTCAAATATAGAAAAGAAAGGATTGGAAAGTGGTGATTCAAAATGAATTTTGAACAAGATGATTAGTACAAACTTTTAAAATTAAAATAAATAAATTTGGTAGCGTGACAGCTTGTGTAAAACAACAAGGGTTCTACATTCTATTATGGTAGGGATGGAGGGGACCTTCAAATCTTTTGTCAAATCCAAACGATTTATAGGTGCAGAGAGGCATTTTTTCATGAGAAAATATATTTTGTCAATTCCTCGCAAGAGACATTATCCGTGAAAAAAAATTCTGTTTTAGGTTGTGAATGTGTATTATTAGAGTAGTAGAAATGTGTTTTTATTTAATAATTTAAAGATATTTTAGATTTTAAACATTTATTTTCGCGATTATTAGACATTTTATATAATTTTTCTTAACGGACTTCCGCGTTTAATTAATTAATTCAAAATACTTGAATTTTCTTTACTCCCGACGTTTCGGCAAAATTGCATTTGCCGTTGACCCCTGACCACGGCAAATGCAATTTTGGCGAAACGTGCGTCGGGAGTAAAGAAAATTCAAGTATTTTGAATTAATTAATTAAACGCGGTAAGTCCGTTAAGAAAAATTATATAAAATTTAAAGATAAGTTTGTTTTTGCATTTTTCCTAATATTAAAGCATAGGCTTTTGCTGTCAGCACAAAAAAAAAACATTCCATTCTGCTTCATTTAAAACTTACATTTTTTTATTAGGGGTAAGGACGATTTCCCCCAATGCGCTCATCGAATAGACGCTAGAATGGCGCACATCCCTAAGAAATGGTGTACGTTTTTTGTCGTTCTGTGGTTGTAAAGTGGTTGAACTCCGTTTTTTCTTCAGGTCCATATACGGACGGTAATTTTACCTCTGGGTTAAAAAATATTTGAGATGGTATTTTAAAATTACTGATCGTTGAAATAATTTTTGACGACTAGGTTGTGTTAAAGAATTTTATACATATTTCTGTATTCGCTGCGTTGAGCTCTCTACGTATACAGTTTTTGAAACTCTTCATCGTCGGCTCTATCCTTTCCAACAAATATTTGAAAATTACCTTTTCAAGTCCTCCAATCCCTCTCAGTTTGCTACTCCAAACGAGGAAAAAAAGAAATGCGAAGAAATTTGACTTTTCCTCGGGAATTTGTTTCCGAACTACGATAAATATTCAATAATTTAGAACGGCCATCACTTTGAGAATGTTCTAAAAATACATCTTAAGCGAAAATATATAAAAATGCGAAACACAAGTCTTCAAGTGCAATGTATATAGGTAGGGCTGTTTTCAGGAAGCCAAAATTGACCACCATAGTAAATAAGGCGCAGGGCCATAAGTCCACACTCCACAGGCCAAAAGTCTACAAGGGACTTTTGTTTCAGTTGGTTGGGATAAAAAGTCCACAAATCAATTGTGGACTTATAACCCACCCTAATGAGCCGGAATTCCACAAAAAAGTGGGTCAATATTTCATAATTTTAGAAAAGAAGTGGGTCATAAGTCCACAAATATTTTCTGGAATTTTTTAAAATTACCCAAGGAATTGTTTTTTTTATTTTATTTTGGGTTTATGCAAAGTTTCTTCTTTTTTTTAGATGAAATTTTTTCCCACATAGGTATACAGTGGGAAAAAACTTCACCCATAAAAAGCGAAGTTATTTCCCACCATGTAATTTGAAAATTTCAAGAGATACAACAAAAATAATATAGAGATACAACTTTGGCCATCGAATACGACTATTTAAAAAAAACAGCTGTTGACATTGAATATTCATAGTTTCTTTTTAATCCAAAGTCTTTAAATGCAAAAGAAACATCGCATACACCCAACCTCGCACCTATACCCCAAATCCTAATGTGTGCCCAAGCATGGCTCACTATTTCTACGAATGTGAAGTAATTTCCCATGTAAAGGTAGTTCCCGCGAAGCAGGGCCGGACCAACCATACGTGCAAGATGTGCAAATGCACAGGGTGCAAAATTCTGGGGGCGCATTACCAGGAGCAAGAAAATGTAATTGGCGTTAAGCAATAATGCCCAAATTGATTTGGAAATATCGCCCAAAGAAATTCTGAACAATTGTTGTTGTTATTTATTTTTTTTTGCTCGATTTGGGCGTTATTTCCAATTTTTTAATTTTTTTTTAAAGGAAAGAACGCAAAAAAAACAAAATTTAAAAGTCCAATGGGAAATAACGCCCAGAATAATATCGCCTAAAAAAAATCCAGAAAAACCTCACTGTTTATGCGCAGACATTTTTTTTTAAGATTATCTATCTTATCATTGACATTTCAATTTGGAAATATCGCCCAAAATTTAGGAAAGAATTAAAAAAAATGTTTGTTCGCCCAAAATTAAAGAAATACCTAACACCCAAATTTTACAAAACCAAATAACATTGAAAATATTTCCCGATATTTCCAACTTAAGGTTTGGAAAAATATAAATTTCGGCGATATTTCCATTTTTTTTTTTGGACGATAAAAAAAAATTTGGGCGATATTTCCAAATCGATTTGGGAGTTATTTCCTTTGCCGTTTTTGCCTAACACCAATGTAATTTGATCTTGCGCAAAGAAATATGTACTACGATTTGCCATGTGTATGTATGTGTGCACATATAAAAAGTGGCGCTTACTACAAATCTTGCACAGGGCGCATGTTTGGCTGAGGCCGGCCCTGTCGTGAAGTTAGTACCCTACAACGTATTTTTGCTATTGAAACTTTAAAAGCGAATAAAGTGAATATTTTTGAAATCAATGGGCCAAAAGTCCACAAAGATTCCCTGTGGATTTCTGGTCCACCAAGGTGGGTCAAAATTCCACAGAGAGAGAAAAAGAGAGAAAAAAGTTCAACTCTTCAAATAAAAAAAGTTATAAGACCTATTTCAGTTTCATATATCAAGATAATAATTCTTAAGTATAGTAATGGGATATAAAAGAGTCGTATAGGAGATTTTTTCAGATTTCGAGAGCTAAGCTCTGGAGAGTTTGTTAGTCGGGTTTAGACAGGAAACAGTTTCCTTTAGTTAATGACTGACATGGTAACGATTTGACCTCCAAATTAATACCTAGATATTAAAGTTAAAGTGAAGAACCGTTAGTCGAATTATTGTATGTTTTTCAGAAATAAAAATCAATTTTATATGGTGATCTACATATCGCACCCTTAGAATGAAATTGACCTAACTAAAAATTTCGGTATCTTTTTTATCGCCTGTTTTAAAAGTTCATTTCACTTTTAAAGGCCAGTTTATTGAAAAATCAGAAGTTACAAAAATTTTGAGTTAGGTCACTTTCATTCCAAGGGTGCGATATGTATATAAATTTCTTTGTGGTGTAGTCTCCATGTTGTGTGTATGAATGTATATATGTAAATATAAAATAAAAATGAAAATATATTACAAAATTTTTAATATTTGTATATTTTAATTTTATTTTAATTTAAAAATTTTAATTTTGGAAAACAAATATTCTTGGCAACCCAACAACCAAAGTCGCCGAATTGAGCCCGATGATGGTTTTTTAAAAACCGAAACGCGTCGCATTACAATATATAATAAAATGTTATGAAAAATTAAAATTTTTAAATTAAAATAAAATTAAAATATACAAATATTAAAAATTTTTTTAATATATTTTCATTTTTATTTTATATTTACATATATACATGTATATAAAGTTTGGAATTCCTACTTTTTCTGTGAAATGATCAGAACAACATTATTACGCTGAAATTTCCAAAAATTGGCTCTGATTCTGCATTTATTTTTGCATTAATTTAATATTTTAATTTTTCGACGAGGTCCAACATTTTAATTAATAATTAAAAATTAAATTAACTGCATAATACCATTTAATTCAATTAAATTTTGTATGTCATTCCAGCTTATATAATTACCTTTATCTAAATAAATTAAAAAAGTTTTCTGATGAGAAGAAAATGGAGATAAATGATATTTTAATTGATTAAATCAAGATTATACTTTAAGTTTCACCAAATAAAAAACCATTACAGAAAGTTATTTTTTATTTTATTATCATTGGGCAACAAAAAGTTTTTCTATCTGCTATAAGGTATAGGTATATAAGAAAGATATAAAATCCATCACACACTTATTGCAAGACTTTCATGGATTGTTTCAAATTTTCCAACAACCATCTTCATCTTGTGGCACGTGTTCATTAAGCAACCTTTAAGTAATCCCCCATAGAGAAAAGCTACTTTTATACTCAAGTTTAGGTGCTCTCAAATTGGGTTGTGATGTCTGTACCATCAGCACGTGTAGTGTAGGTATACCTTCTCAAGTTCCGTCACCCAAATTCCAAATGCCACTTTTGTCGTAAAAACATAGAAAAAAAAAAACAACAAAAACGGCAAGCACCGATTTGTCCTTGCTTCCAAGGATGTTCTAAATTTATAAAGGTATATCTATATACTTATACATACCTATACCCTATCTAGTTAAGACTTACTCGAGAATTTATGTATCTATATGCATGTATATAGGTATATTTAATGTAGGTACATCATGCATTGTACTTTTTATTCTTCATAATATACTCTTACTACACCACTCGAGATCGTTGCTTAGAAATACAACATGCAGATACATTTCCACATCCAACCCTCTTTTGTCTTTCATTTGATTTTTTCTGGGCATTTTCCTTGGAAACGCGACACAATAATGCTACGCGAAGAATTGAAGAATCACTTGACTGGGCATTGTCATTCACGATGACAAATATACCTTCGGAAAATGCTGCTGGCAAGGAAACACCAAAACTGCTATGCAAATTGCTAAAGAAATTTAAAAAAAAATATAAAAACAAAAAAAAAACAAGGATCTGAATATTTTTGTTGTGCGGCCAACATTTTTCGTTCACGCCATTTTTATGGACTTTTTTGTTTTCCATTTTTGGCTCATATATAAGACAAAGCCCAAAAGCTTTACTTTGGATATACCTACAATAGAATGTTCTGTTCTGAAGATTTAATTTTTTTTTTAGTAATTCAAGAGGAATATAAAGAAACACTTATATAGGGTAGGTAGCTCTTGGCTATGGAACAGTGCTCTGAATTGTTGGTGGATTTACTTCAAAAATCTTTTCACGTAAGGCCTTCTATAAATCATGCACCTCAAGTAACTCACGTGACTCTTCTCTCAATATGCGATGAGGAAAGAATATAGTGTTCCTTCAAAAAAAAAAAAATAGAAGCATTCTAAATTGCTGACGAACGAAGAGAGAGTCAACGTTGGCGTTGCACGACCGCAGATGGAGGTTCCCTTATAAATTTTGTATTTTGGTACTATCTATATCTACATAAACATATATAACTATTTTAAAAAATATATATAAATTTATATGTATGTATGTATATAAAGCGGACTTTATATATTTGAACGTGCTTGAATGCATGTCTTAAAGTTTTAAAATTACACCTCATTTTTCCACTGCATTAGTTGGTAAATGCTAGCGTTGGTGGTGGTAATTTAATGTGAATCGAAAGCATGTACAGTAAATTGAAGATTGATTTATTGCCAAGTTTTTAGAAAGTGATCAAGTTTTGAAAATAGAATTATATTCTATAATAGATTGTTTAATACCACTACTTAACTTTAAATTGAAAAAGTTGAAGCATTGGCACACGTTAATATATTTAATTTGGACACATATACAACTTAGTCCAATCAATAAAGCATTTGACTCGGAAAAAATCGCCTGACAGCTGAATTTTGGTATATAGCCTCCTCATGGCGTTCTTAAGAAACTGTCACAAGTCCCCAGCGATATGAGCGCCGCTTACAATTTTACGGGGGGTTGAAGCCACCTAAAATGGTTTTTCAGAAATATAACTCCCAAGTGGTAAGTTGTACAAAAAAAATGTTAGTAAGAAATTTGTAGCTTAGAAAATTTCCTACAAAAAAGATTAACATACATTTTTTCATAAAAATAACCGTTTTCGAAATAAAACAATCGGAAGAGTTAAGGGTTTTACTTTTCTTTATATATATCATTACATACTTGATTCAAAAATTGTACAATTTTGTGAGAATACATCAATTGTTGTTGGTAAATTATATAAACATGATTTTAAGATGTTGGGCCACTTTATTTGTGCACCTCTTAAAGTGGGAGGGGCAAAAAAAAGTAATTCAGTAATTCAGTAATTCATTCTTTAGTTATAATTTTTAATTAAGTTATGCTTAGTTTTTGAATAAATGATTTTTTAACTTTACATTTTGAGAATACAATATGGAAATATGGGACTTTTGACGGTTTCTTAAGAACGCTTTGAAGGCTATACACCAAAATCCAGCTTTCCAGTGATTATATCCTAATTAGGCTGTTTTATGGCTTTATTGACTATATAACAGCTGACAACTGTAATATAATTACATTCTTATCATTAAATAATCAAGCTGAGGTGTTAATGAAGCATTTTAAGTTTTGGAAGGTTTCTACCAGTGATTTTCAAATCCATAAAAGAAATTATTGTTTAAATAAGTGTAAAAACCGTAAAAAAAACTCGTAAAAAAGGTAAAGAACAGGTAAATAAAGTAAATTCCTGAGAAAAAAGAGAGAAAACGATACAGGCACTGCGTCATTATCTGTCAAAATCTAAATAAATAATTAATATAATTTTGCAGACGGCCAAGAAATATCGAAAGAACAAATAAATAATTTAAGCATTTTATAATGAAAAACTTGGATAGAAGTAGATTAGATAATATGTTTTTAAAAACAAATCTCTTTTTTTTAATAATTTTGTCAAAAACAAAATAAAAACCCAATAGTTTTTTTGGTACTGTACGGAATAATCAGCTCCAACTTTCATCTTACAGTTTTGAAGGTAACCAATTTTTAATAGTTTCCGCGTTTTTTTTTTACTTTTTTACCTTTTTACCTTTACATAAGTAAAAAACTAGTGGAAAAAAACTAAAAAACGATGTAAAAACCGTAAAGTAAGAAAGTCGATTTTTTTTTAATTTAATTTTTCCTGATCTTATTCAGTTAATTAAGACTTTCACATCGAAAAAATTTCGAAAAAGATGAAATTTGGTGGAGATCTTTATATTTTGTATGGCCCCAAGAAATAAGACCCTAAAAGATAAAATGATATAAGACCCCAAAATTGGGTCCTTTTTTCATAATGAATTCATGCACCATATACAATAAGGTTCGAATGAAATGCAAAAAAAAAAAACAAAAATTAATGAATTGGTTTTGAAAATATTAACATTTCTTTTAAAAATTTTAATAATACCCAAATTTTTTTGTTTCTTAACTAAAATTTATTTTCGAAAATGAAATAATACACGACACCGTCATACAAATATTTGCGCATAGTACTTTAGCAATCGATTCGGCTTAAATTTTCATATTGAATTTAGCACACATTTTGTAATTCTAATAAGCTGAAGAAAACCTCTTGGATATGTTAATTATTTCCTAAAAATTAAACTAAATTTGGACGATTTTGTGCGATGAAAGGGACACGTTTTTCTCAAATTCTGTTATTTCTATACGAACAAAAGTTTTATCTATAGTCTTTTTTTTAACAATTGAATTGCATAAGGTAGAATTTGTAACTTAAAATAAAAAAAAAAACTATAATAGCTAGTTTTCGAGATACATTCTTACAAAAAAAAAATACACCTGACCGCACCCCATAAAAATTGTAGTCCTGGTACAAATTTAAGATGAATACTTAATAATAAGAAATACTTAAGACATAGAATTAAAGTTTTTAACTAAAATTTAGTTTCGTCGGAATTTTTTTTATTCTGACCTTTTTTGTGACTTGATTTACCAGGCTTCTAATTAAATTATGAAATAATGTCAAATAGTATCAAGAAAAATATTTTCAATAAAAAAAAATTATACCTATTAGCCTTCTACGGACGTTATTATGACGAAATAAAATAAACGAAAAAAAAAAAAAATAAAATCAAACTTCACACTAAAATTTGAAGAGATCTAAGTATTATAATTTTAACGATTTAAGAATCTCCAATAAGGAGACAACTTAAATCATTTCGTTGCTAATAGGAATAAACTTTTAAAATTTTAACGAAATAAAATTGGTTCACTAATTTCTGAGTCTATTATAAACCTCATATTTAGGCCAGTAAACGATGACAAAAAAAAGGCTTTAGGTCGCAAAAAATTGCGCTGCGCTGATAGGCAACATTTTTCTAGGTTACACCTTTTAAAAGTTATAAGCCAAAAACTACGAAAAAGTCGCGGTTTTTTTTACCACCACGCAGTTAGCCCAAGTTTTTCGAAGCTGCAAACTTTGTTTTACACTACTTGTAGGTATCTATCCTAACATCCTCCCAAAAAATCAGCACAGCGCAATTTTTTGCTACCTTCGATGTCGTTATTGACTGGCCTAATAGAATAACATTCATTTTTATATAAATATGAGTATACTCGTAGGTATACTTAGTTATAATAGAAGACTTATTGCCCAATTTCATAAACAAACATTTAAAGCACTTTTATCGAAAACCCTCTTAAATTTTATCAGGCCCTTAAATATTTTTAGTTTCACCAATCTATAAAAGGGAAATTTCAGGGAAATTTTTGTTAAAATCGAGTTCTCTTTACATCCCTGGAAAAATAAATTGTTTTTTTTTTCTTTCTAATAAGCGAAATGTATGAGAAAAAAAGAGAAAGCATTATGTGTTGAAACAAATGCCAAGAATTGCAAAATAAATCGGTAAACTTCTTCAAAATCAACAAAAAAAAACATTGGGCCGCTGCAGAAAGGTTTTTATAAAGTGAAGTTTCATTTAAATTTAACAATGAATGCGCATATAAAAAGAAGAGAAAGAGGCAAAAATTACACAACAAAAAAATGGGCTAATTGATATTGTATATCCAATTGAAAATTAAAATGTTTCAAAATTTTGTCTGCAAATGTCAGCTGATATATCCTCTTGTTAACTGCATCTGATGACATTTTAATGACACTTTTAAAATTTAATGAGCCAAAAATGGGCATTTAGTTTATAAGAGTGTTTAAAAGGTTGTTTAATTTAAAAGTGCTTGGTGAAACCAAAATATCCCATTTTAAGGTTTAGAAGCTTGTTAAATGTTTAAAAGTCTTTTGTGAAATCGGCCATAAGAATCTTACGAGTTTAGAATGAAAATTTTGTGAAATTTGTAGGGTAAATGTGGGTAATTTGGAATGCAATTTTTATTTCTTGAATATCTTCAAAAAAAAACATATATTTGTTTTAGAACCAAATTTGTATTATTATTACTTAAGTAATATTTATTTTCTAAAGTTTTAAAAATATTGGCCGAAAATTGTAGATAGTCTTAAATTAAGCTATTAGTATGATATACTACAGGGTCTCTCATTAAGCACTTCCTATCTTTATATTTAAATAAAACAAAGTTTGTGTGCAATATCATCGACATTTTTTATTCGTTCGAAAGTCAAGTCTTTATATTTAATTTTTCTCGCAAATTTTTTCTTTAGAGTTCCACTTTCTTTTTTCCTTTTTAAATTCCAATAATAATCAATCCATTTTCATCTCTAATATAATTTCACTTTAAAAAACAATTTAAAATGAATGCACCTGGAGTTTTGTTTGTTTGAGTTATTGTAAAATTTTCGGAAACGAAGAAATTGTAGAACATGGAACTTCATTTCACGTGAAATTGAAATTCGATTTCATTCGAAATGCAGAATATGAATCATGAACATCAGAATACCACCTCCTCCTGTAGGGTGGGGTAAATGTTGTACCCTAGTGGGTGAAATGGCACAGGCTATAATTTACAGATTTATACGAACTGCCATATTCTTTGAAATTATGATTGCAACAAAGATTATGAACATTTATCTTTGATAGAATATGACCAATGTACACGGTTAAAAATATTTTATGTTTTTTATAAACTGTTACCAATGCTATTTTTTATTCTAAACGAAAATTATCTACATCTAATTTAACTCTATCTACATACATTTATAATTTATTTAGTGCAATCATTTATCAATCTGTTAATTCCTATATCTATTAACAGTTCACACTTTAAACCCAATAAATACATACATACATAAATCAACGTTTTATTTGATGGCAAAAAAAATATTAACTGTCAATTTACAAAATATTTCAATAATTAAATTAACTTTGCTGCTTTAGTATCAAAAAAAAAAAAAGTAATAATGAAAAATGTCAAAACCATTTGTAAACCTTCCATTTATAATATTATATATGAAATCCCGTAAACAATATATTTTGTATGCACATATATTTACATATTATATGGATTAACACATTGGGTTATGTTAACACAATTTTGTGTACATATGTACATATATGTATGTACAAATGTATATAAAGAGTTCATTTAGGAAATTTAATATTAAATTAAATTCATTGGAAAAGTAAATAAAATGTACCTATTTATGCATTTTAAACCCACCCAAGTCCACTTAATTGAAAATTCTATTAAACCACTGTTTTTGTATTTTTATTTTTTGTTTTATTTCATTATCCAACCCATCCAAGCATACACATACATAATAATACCAACATATATGTTCATAATTATGTAATATCTACATTATGTTTCCAAAACCGGAAGTGTCAGTTTGTATGACGGTCAAATCCAACATGGTAATTGGTATCAAAGCGTTAAAACCCAACATAAATAATAATATAGTTATAATGTAAATATTATGTACATTAGTAAGAGATACATCGTATGCATTCATAATATATGTATAAGTCTGTAGATACTTATTTATTGTAAATTTATTATGTGTATTTTAATATTGAATATTGTATTTTTAATGAGGCAATTTGAACCTCTTATTTTATACTTTTGACATTTTGAATGCTTTCTTTTATATACGCATTTTAAATCAAAATAAATTTAATTAATAAAACAAAATCACTCAATTGTTTTCCAACAACAATTGTAGTTTATATTAAAAAGAAAATATGAATTTTGTTTGTTTAGAATGAAAATTTAATTTTATTTGATTTTAAAAATATATTATGCACCTGTTTTAAATAATTAGATTAAGATCCTCCAGTTGTAGATCCAACTGCGTAAATGGCAAATAGACTACAACATAACGTAAGGTAATAAAAACAGATAGTATTAAAACCAACTGAAACAAAAGGTGTGTTTTTTTTACAATCCCGGGGACGGGCAGTTGGTTTAAAAAATCGACAACCGGGATTAAAGACGTCATAACAGAAATAAAATGGAGTTTTAATACAAACTATATCGATAAGAAATATGAATGTAATTCAAGCCGGTAATACAGTTTTTCGTGCGCTTAAGTTAAATTTTAACAGTTTTTAAAGTTTTTCTTATTCCTTTCTCTTTTAATTCCTTTTTTCAAAGAAAATCTTACTTCAGTCTAAGATATAGAAAAATCCTGTGAAGCAATTTTCTTAAAAATCACTATTTTTCTATAGCCTTGGAAATATCATGTCACCAATATCTTTATGGGTTCAAAAGTTATTTGCAACCAAAAAAGTAATACAATTCCCCATTTGCTTTAAAAAAAAAACATGGCCGCAGCTGGTGACATTTTTGTTTGACATTCTTGGTTTTCAAATTATTCATCAACTTTTGCATTTTAAAAAAGCCAAAATCAAAATTACTTTTCCTTTATAGCCCTTTTCTAGGACGTAGGCACTTCGAGGAAAATGAGATCTCTGAAATTTCACAGCTTTAGGGGCCAGTTATATAGCTTTCATTGAAACTCATCATTTTAATTCTCAGTTTTGAGGCCCTAAAAAAGCGATATCAGTGATTATTTTGATGCCAATAAAAAGCTGATGACTTGATTATTATTTCTAGTCAAAAAAATATTTCATTTTGGCCCTACCTTTTACATAAAATGGTTTCTAAGATTTCAATGATCAATGATAAGGTAGTTCAATCATTGAAATAAAGAAATTCATTTCCTGTTTCATTTTTCTGCGCCCAAATGAAATATTTTTTTTTGACTATAGAAATAATAATTGAGTTATCAGCTTTTTATTTGCATTAAAATAATCACTGCCTCAAAATTAACCATTAAAATTTTCAATGATGAGTTGCAATGAAAGCTATAACTGGCGCCTTATACTGTCAAAATACTAAGGAAAAAAATGTTGGATTCGCTTAAAATCTCATTTTCTGAACGCACCTATAATGAATTTTTTTTTAATAATCATCAATATAATTTTTGTTTTCCAAAATCTAGGCTGGCACTTTAACATTGATGATCAAATAATTAAAATTCGAGTTATAATATAGGGCCTTTTCAAATTTTCGGGAAAACGGGTCTAATTATTTTGACTAAACAGCTTCCGATCTACATATAATGCCCAAAGTTATTGTAAGAAAATAACATTTAAGTTTTCTTTGCCATTAAATTCCCATTACGGATAATGCGGTTTTGAAAATTTTAAAGAAAATTACCTTATTTTTGATTTACTCATACGTATAGCTTTTTTAATCGATTGACTGATTATGATACAATTTTAAAAAAATGGTTCTTCATTATAGTTCAAGCAACATTTCATTTTAGACAGTAATTTTAGCCACAAGCAGAAGGTCGTGCGATCCAGTCGTGCATTATTTTTTTTGCATTTATGTATTTTCACGAATTAAGGACTTATGTGGGAAAAAATTCTATACTACTCTCAAAAAGCATTAAATAAATTAATTATTTTATTTAAAATTTGTATTTGCCAATAGATCTCTATTTTTTTGAGATATAATCATCCACCGTTCTTTAAAAGACCACATCAGCATGCAGAACTCTAATAAAAAAAAATAACTTTAAACAAAACCTTACGTTTACTTTCTACCATTAATAGATAATAATTAATCTCTTCATATTTTATGTCAAATGTAAAATAAAACCAAGAAAACATTTCATTTTATTAAAATTATTAAATTTCTAACGGTCTCTTAAATCAATCATTTAAAGAAATTATTGACTTACATTCAAGGAAATCTGTAAAAGTCACAAGTTAAATTAGTTAGATTTATTTAATCTTTTAATAAAATTAAAAAAAAAAACTTTTAGTGACATAAAATGCTAACAAAATAAACAAATCTAAAAGCGAATGAATCTGCAGTCTTTTTCTTTTTATATAGCGTGGATGAAAAGCAGGTGATTCATTCGACCGATTCATGTGAATCTGTGAATAAATGCTAATCGTTTTTACAAATTTTAATGTGAAATATTTCTCTGTTTTGCTTTAAAGGTCATTGCTTATGTGTTATATCTAAGAGAATATGTATGTATCTCCTTAACGGCTAGTACGATTTTGTTAAAATTTTATAACCTATTTGTATACTTCGAACAAATTATTGTTTTTTAATCACAAAAAAACGAAAGTGAAATCCATTTTTCAGTACCTACCTACACATTTCTCGTCGGCAGAGTTGTAAAGACTGCAGTCTTTCCAGTACTGCGGTTATTTGAATTTTAACTTTTAAAAAGTTAATTAACTTCAATCCGGCTGGCAGTTGCAGTCAGTGATTAATATTCTGACTATGCAGTTAACAAAAACATTTAATTGACTAAAAGTTAATTAACTGCAGTAAATTTTAATTGGTTTTAGTCTTTTAGTCAGTTGAAAGTTTTCAGTACTACCCTGGCTTTTCTTTTATTTAAGTCAATAAAAGACTTATGAACTGCAGTTAATTAACTGTAAGTCTTTTTACAGTTAATTTACTGCAAAATGACTTATATTCTGACTGCACAGTCAGAATATTAGTACTGACTGCTGAGTTTTTATATTGCAGTTAAATTACCAAGTTATAATGCTTAATTTAATTAATTAAGACTTTACTGACTGCATTACCAAAGTACAGCATTTCTTAACAACTCAAACATCGTCAGCCAAAAAAACATACTAACCTCAAAAATTTCAACTTTACAGGAAAGACAAAAATATAATATCAATGAATTTAAATTTATTAAGAGATTTGAGGTAAATTTGATTTTTTTCCTTGACTGCAGCAGTTGCGCTACAAGGTTTTCTATGAAATTGCATTCAAAAGTCATTTTCAGTATAAGATGGAGTTACCGCTGCAGGTATTCTTATAAAGCCGGTGATATAATATGTACATTTTACATTAGTTTTCCCCAAATTTTCAAAAAAAAAAATTGTTGAAGCTTTGGATAGAAAAAATAAATTGTGTGGCGCAACAGCTCGTGAAGAACCAATGCCTAGTGATTTAGAGCTCTCCATCATTCTGTGTGTGCATATTATTGGCAGGTATGAAAGGGACCTACAATTTTCTGCTGAATCCGAACGGCTAAGATGCACTTTTTCATGACAAGAGTTGAAGAGTGAAGCAAAAATTCCCGTTATGGTCCAAAAGATTGGTAACTAAGAGGGTAATGTGTAATTTTAGGGTTACCACCCCTCGGGAAATATTATTAATTTTCGTTTTACGATCTTACTTTTTTCGACAAATTATTTTGTTCTTCTTTGAAAATTAGAAAAAAATATTTCCATAGGGCTGGTAACCCTGCGATCACACTACTGATTTATTTTAACAATCTACATAAGCGTTGAGAATTCTTAGTCCTGTAATTTTATTTTGGTATTCTCATTGTGACCAAATTGGAAGAGCTGAGGTAGTTTTGTTTTAACCCTCATTTACGTCATTTGGGCCCCAGAGCATATTTAAACACTCAAAACTTTTTTTTTCAATTTTTTGTCTTGAGATTAATACTCAGCGAACAAAATTCAATTTTTAATTATTTTTTTATGTTTTGGTTCTAAGAACTGGTAAATTTTGAAAATCTGTAATTTTAAAAACATCGCTTGCAAGATTGTTCAATTTCTCGCACGTAAAAATACTTTTGATATTATATGTACCTTTTTGTTGGAAAATTTTACTTAAAACCGTTAAGAATATTAAAAAAACAAAACTTTATAGGCAGTAAAAAATCAATGGCTTGCTTTTATTTTTTGTCAGAATATATTATTTGAAATACTCAAAGGTTCCTTTATTTTGGAATATACTTTTAAGAACAATAACGATTGAATATTAACCAACTCCAAGTCATCCAATGTTGCCTGTACTCAAATCTTGAAAAGTTAAAGAGAATTATTTATTTTTTTTTATTTCGTATGTACCTAATAAAAAAAACTCTTTTCACACGCTACACTACCCTGTTCCGCTTTTTACTGCAGAACTCACTGAATTATTTGTCACCTGATTAATTGTGAGGAAATTTTTCTTCAAAAGCATTTGCCTTGTCGCTCCATCTTGACTTGCAAATATCATTCTGTTCAACCGTTTTCTGTGAGTTATATATATTATAAATAGTAGGTGAATACCCACAGGATTTTTTGTTCGTTTCAAGATACTTTTTGTGGATAAAAAGGAATATGACAAAATGCATTATGAATTGTAATTTGTCATTGTGTATATATATCTACAGGGCTATAGTATAAGCTATATAATGAACGAGTTAGAGTTCACCTTCACAATGTATACATTTTCATAGTCCATAAGGTAATGTTGCATTAAATATATGTATATACATATATTGTTTTGTATGATAAAATTTAAATAAAAAAAAAAAAAATTAGGACTCTTAACTCTGCAGCTCTCTCTATATCTTTGGCTATAAAGAGGTGCACCTAGAGACTTGCGGTTGAATAAAAAGCATTGGAGGATCATTCATTTAAATGATACTAGTATAGCATCCTTATACGACTTCGAGATGGTAAAAACAGCAACAACATCAAAAATGGTCTGAAAGGTAACAGCTCGAATTCGAGATCTCTGAACGTGCCCAACTCAAGCATCGTTCGTATAGCATTTTCAAAACATTAACTTGAATTGCAGCCCTGTATATTTATAACACAGCACAAAAATATATTCACCATCAAAGATCAAAACACTGAAAACTTTGCATATAGAACTGGGAACCTTTCTGCCTTAGAAAAAGGTATAGAAGTTGACGCCATTGCAACAGATTTCAGTAAGGCATTTGACAAAATTTCCCACAATATCATTCTCTTTAAACTAAAAAAAAATTGGTTTTCCTCATTTGTTCACGTCTTGGATTCAATCATATCTAGTTGACCGTCAGTATCGAGTGCTTTTCAGAGCGAATGTCTCCAAACCTATCCATGCATTATCTGGTGTACCTCAGGGAAGCCATTTGGGACCACTTATCTTTCTTTTGACTATTAATGATGTTGAGCTGATTTTATCTCAATCTGACTTAGAAATTTACGCTGACGATATGAGGATTTCAAAACAAATCTTCAGCACTGACGACACACGAATGTTGCAAACAGACTTAAATAACTTTTTTACTTGGTGTCAAAAAAACTTTCTTGAGCTCAACATTAAGAAATGTCAAGCTATAACTTTTACTCGTAAGCGCCCCCCCTTGTCCCAAAGACAATAATCGATTAACGGTGTGCCTGTTCTTAAAGTAACCTCCATTCGCGACCTGGGAGCCATTTGTGACACTCAACTCAATTTTCGCTCCCACTACGACAGCATTATTAGCAAAGCCAACTCAACTCTCGGCTTTGTAAAACGCTGGTCAAAAGAATTTTCTTGCCCCTATGTCACTAAATCCCTTTATATGACATTCGTCAGACCTCTCTTAGAATATGCCTCCCAAGTCTGGTCACCTTATCACCAAGTTCGGATAGAACGTATTGAAGCCGTCGGGCGCAGATTTTTACGCTTCGTTTTACGTGGTCTTGGCTGGGATGACCCTTTTAACCTTCCTCCTTATGAAGACCGCCTTAAACTCTTGAATCTTCAATCCCTCAATTTACGCCGTGATACTGCCGACATCGTTTTCGTTCACCAAATATTAAATGGGGTCATTGACTGCCCTAATCTGCTCCAAAAGATTTCTCTGAATCCAAACGCCGCCAGTTAAGATCTGTTCCTTTTTTCCGCATTGCCTACCAGCGTACTGATTATGGTATAAAAGAGCCTTTAACTCGAATGCTACGTAAGGCCAATACCTTAAATACCTTAAATAACTTCAACCCCAACATAAGTAAACCTGCTTTAAAACAAGCTATCCTTAACTTATCCTTCCCACTTAGGACAACTCTACTTTTATATGTTTAAGTTTAGTTTTAAGAAATTATGTATTGTTTTTAAGTCCAGCTTGTATTAAGCTTATAATAAATATAACCTGCAGAATTCGGTATTTTCTGATGACAACATATTTATGTTACTGTTCAGAAGAACGTAAACAAACAAAATGATCGTTTGTGGTTGCAGAACAAATCCGAATTGCTCTTTGTAAACAAGCACCTACAAGCATATTTCACAGAATTACATCAAATACATTGTATGTGATGTATGTTCCTCAAAGTAGTCGCCATTGATTACTTAGTGAAGAATTTGAATTTAAAAAAAAAGCTATGCGTTAACTTAGTAAGGGCTTTATTTTTAAAAAATCTAAAATTTACACTTTCTCATCTGGGGCATTTTTAACGTCCACATACATTGTATGTGATGTATGTGATGTATATGTGCCGTGAAATAGGCCCCTGGTTTTGTGATGGTTTGAGACAACCAGGGCATTTAAGTGAATCAGATAGCAGTGTGCCGAAAAAAAAGTCTTAAAGTTGATCTATTGGGCATGCGAATAATTTTCGTAGCAGTTTGGCCTTCAGCCACCTACAAAACCTGAAATGTTACTGCCTCTTGCGAGGAATTGACAAAGAGTATCTCTATCATGAAAAAGTGCTTCTCACCTAAGCCGTTCGAATTCAGTAGAATCGATTAAGGGTTTAACAGGGTGGAAATCTGCCAGTAAAGGCTTGATTCCACGGCGGTACACCAACATCGGAGTTAATTCAAGCGTTGACCACCGCCCTGGGATAGGAAACTCCAGTAGCAATTCGTCCGGCAACACGTTTCGGCATGTAAACAAATTTTGCTGAGAAGCGAGTTCTATCTAACACCTCTTGCACTAAGGACTCCTAAAAGAACCTTTTGTACCATATGTTGTCGCATTTGACATAACCAGAGCCAGCACGATCTCCCATAAAAGGGCCGACCTCAATAGATAGTCCAGAGTCCAGACCGAAGTCCGGGGGCTACTATATCCCGTGCTACCAGACTTTTCGTCTTTGGTCATATTAGCCACAGCCTAAACAGCTACAGCCAGATGAGTGCCTCAACAATCGGGTTGCCGGTGCCCATAAAGTGTTTCAAAAGATCACCAGAAAGAGGATAGGATGTCTGCCGATCAATAGGGGAAATTTTCTACCATCAAGATCATTATTTCAAAACATTTACAACACCTGACACCATTATACGCCACATTAAACAACTTGACGTTTCTTGCGAAACGCCATCTGTTCCGTAGACATGTCAGCCCCAACGTCATGATTTCTCGAAACCCGTAACGCTTTTACGGGCGGCTTCAAACTCATGAGAACCGAGGCCAGCATTCTAAGTCTCCACGACATCAGTTACCTCTTGCGAGGCAACATCCGTTCGCCTTTGCGGGAGTACCAGCCAAAACACTCATAGTTTCTAGGAACCCGTAATGCTCTTACGGGCGTTTGCAAGAGTCATGAGTATCAGGGCCGGCACCCCGCACCTCTTAGAAACATTTTTTTTTTTCCAACTTCAGTTAAACTTATTCAGCTTTTTAACTTCGTTAACTCTACTACGAAAACTCTGTTTACCATCAAATCCACTCTTCCTGGGAACTATACTAGCGGCATCTGTACCCCCCCCAGCCACGATGAGGCTGTTCCCGGGTTCGGATTCAGCAGAAAACTGTGGGTCTCACGCAGGATTAGTTGAGAGTTGTAAGTCACTAGGCCCACGAGCTGTCGTGCCACCCAATTTATTTATTTATTTATTTATTTATTTATTAGTATTGCCTCCTTACTCGCCAAAATTGAAGCCTATAGACTTTTTCATTTGGTTAATTTTAGAGTCAAAATTGACAACAAAAGCACATGAGAGTTTGAAACATTTTTTATTTACATATACAAAATTATTAATAAATATTTTAAATGTTATTTAATTGCAACGGATTATAACAAAATCGGTCTTGCAATTAAAAAGATAAAAGGCAGTTTTCTCAACAAAAAAAACGTAAAAACCCCTATTTCCGTCATGCGAACTTTATGGCAAAAACCTGATGAGTACAACCTATTCTTACAATCACTTTAGTCGTACCAGGCATGAAAGTTATTAGAGTCGTTTTCTAGAAAATATGATAAAAAAACCAAATATTATGTAGTCGTATAACAGCTACCCGTTTTAGATGACCTAAAACATAAATTCAAATTACCTTCACTATGTGGAATTGCATAAGAATGCTCTGTACTAAATTTAAAGCAAATGGGTCAACTCATTTAGGGTTTTACTGAAATTAAAATTGACTTGATTAAATAATATGGACGCCAAAACCCACTTTTCCGAAATTCATCATCGTAGTGTTAATTTTGATAACAACCTTGAATTCTTGACACGAATTATTAACGTATAAAACTTTAAACCAATAAGTAAAAATCAAATATATTTATCATTTTTGCAACATTACCTGCCGAACTTTAAGCAAACGTCTTAAACATTGTGCCGCGTCGTCATCGTCACCGTGTCAGTAAACAAAAAAAAAAACTACAAAACCTGGGATGCACAATTCAAGATGAAATTGATGAATATACATTTAGGATTTTCACACACACACATAACCAAACATAACCAAACATACATACGTAGAAGATGAAATTGAGGATAAAGATGGTTTTGCTGAAGACGAATTGAATATTTGCATATCACTCACAGAAGCATTTAAAAGCTCAAGTTATGGAATGACACTTTTTGTCCTCATTTTTGTTGATGTCCGCAAACATTATTGTGTACCTATATAAAGAATAGCAGTGCCAAGAAAGAGCATTCTGAATTATTTTTCATGTTTTTGTTTAGTTAGATAGGTTAGGTATTTTGAACGTAGTCGTCGCTTGTCGTCTGTTAGTGAATAAATGGTTTTTTGTGTTTTTTTTTTTTTTTTTAGCAGAATTTAATGAAATGAAATAATGCATCTGTTTTGTGTGACCTAAATTTATTGAAACACAATAGTAAACAATATTAAATGGAAGTGAAAGTTATGAATGTCGTTCCGTATATATACAATTCTTTGTCAATGAAATAAAACTCCATTATATGATCGTTATCATTGACATGAATGTGAGATATAAATAGATATAGGTATAACATGTTTAATATGAACAGTTATGAGTAAACAAAAAAGCCATTTTAAGGATATTGGGGAAAAAAGTATAAATGGGAAGTGAGCTCGCTTTTTGTTTGATGTATGTATATGATAGAAAACCATTATTATAAAATGAATCATAATTTGTATATTTAAAAAAAAAAGTAAAGGGTAAACTTTCAAACTTTCACAGTTGATAGCAGCAATATTAACTGAAAATAATTTTGTACATAAAATCTATGAACGGCGATCTTAGAGCTAAAAAAGCAGATTACTCCGAAAATTCATGAAAAAGCGGTCATAAATTTCATGAGCATGAATCTCCATTCCTAAAAAAAAATGTATGGAAGAATTCCATCTAAAATCACTGATCATAGTTTTCATTATTTTATTCATACGAGCATGAACGGTACATGCTCTAAAATTTGCACTTTTTTATGAAAAATATATAAAAATTAGGAATACAGTCCTTAATTTTGTGTATGGTTCTTATAAACCTGGATTTTTAGGTTGCATGTATCAATTCATGAGTTTAATGTCTATTCCTATAATTTATGAATCATAAACCTGGATTTTTAAAGTCTTCATGTATCAATTTCATAAATTTAATGCATTTATTCCTAGGTTCTATGAATTTAAAATAAATGAAATCGGCAAGAGCATGCACTGTTCATGAAAATTATGATCACTGGTTGAAGCTACATCTGTCAAATCGGATGTCATTTATTCAGTCTATTTTGCCAAATCACCATGGACGGGTATAGCGTTTAACAACACGTGCAAATGATTTATCAAAATGGGTGTTCTGTTCGGACAACGTCCTACGCGCTTCGCCCATTTTACGGTCGCCATATAATCGTCCTACCGACAGGACTATTTACAGTGTGGTGGATACATTTGAGTCCACTGGTTCAGTAAACGATCCACCAATACCCGTACGTCGACGAAATGCAATTCCTGTCTGAGGCAGTTAATTTCGCATCGCTCACAAGAAATTGGCGTTTTTCAGAACACAACTAGGCGAATTTTGCGTCGTGACTTGAGATTGCACCCGTAAAAATTCAACTGACCCAAGAGCTGAAGGTAAACGAACATAAACAACAACGTGTGTTTGTTGAACGGGCTCTGGAGCAGTTGGAAACTGACCCTAATTTTCATCTAAAAATCATCTTTATTAGGCCGCATCCGATAAAATTACTTATAATTATAAATAAATGGTTATCGAATATCATATGCAAGTCTTCTTATTACAATCAGGGTCCAATATTTCTAAGTTAAGTCTTAACTAAGTTAAATAAATTCAACAGTTTTAAATTAAAGACTTAAGATATAATAGGAAAGGCCCTAACTTTCATTTCAATGACGATTATATGTATACTTTTTGAGTAAATGCTATATAGCTATTTCCCTGAGGTTTAATAACAGCACTCTCCAACACTCATTTTATTGGACAAATATGTATAAATATATACATACCAACATATTATATTTCAAAATCAGAGCATTTTCTTCTTTATATATACGCAAAATCTCTTTTATGTAGTATATACGAGTCGAGTGGCATCCTTCTTTTCATTTCGAAAGGATGCCATTGCCACTATACTATACCATCGCACCAAGGCATATCATGCATGGCGATGTCATTTTGTTCGTATATTCGTTCATTTTTTGGTGCCATTTAGCTTTATATTACATAACGTTTTGCTTTTGTGGTATAAAACGAGAACGAGAACCACACAGCATAACACCATCATTCTAGTGCTCCCATTACTCAACCCAAAGGCAAAGTATTTCCGATTTGTATTTTATCCTTCATATAGAGGCTTTGAATTTAAATTAAGGACGTCCCCGAAGGTTAAATAAAACTGAATGAAAATATGTATAAAAAAAAAAAAAAGTTAAAACTATACATAGTTCGGTTGTTGATGAGAAATTAGTTTAACGCTTTTGCAACAAAAAAAAAAACTGAAAAGTTTCTTTTGAAAAACACACATAATGGCACCCATGTTGGTTAAGACCCAACAAAAAAAAATAAATAAAGTAAGTAAAGTTATTTTTACTTCACGAAAAATTCATATGGAGTGAAACATAAAGGAGTTTGTCCCAAGTTAAATGCATAAACGTGCAACGCAGTTACTAATAGTTACTAAATTAAATATAACTTCTGCAATTAACCTAAACTGTTCTTAAGATAATTCTCACTTTTTTTTTTTTATATTATAACGTTAGCTCAAAGTCGAGAGAAAATTACATAAACAATTTGTAAGATAATTGTCAAGTCTCATCTAAATTTTAAAATTTAAATTTAAAACTTAGAAGTTTGTTGTGAGAAAGAAATGTTTATAATTTCTGTTTCCTATATTAAACGCACCCTAATGGAAAAGCGAAGACTTAAAAAAATATAATTGGGGGTAAAGGTAAGCTGCTATTTCTAAATTCAAAATAGAAAATGTTTATGTGTATGAATGTTTCAGTCTGTATGACTCGAAAACTATATTCAGAACCGATTTCGCTGAAATTTTTAAAGCAATTGTTTCTAGTAACAGCGAAATGTTTTTTTAAACTTTTTTGAGTAAAATCCGGCTACTGCCACACCTACTTTTATCACATTTTAACTTTCTCCTTATTGAGAAACTATAAAACGATGATTTAATAATAAATCACTTATCATCCCAAAGCATGACCACGATTGCCCTTTTGGTAGGATCCTATCAAACTTGGTAGGTTTTTCCAGCTTTGGTAGGTTTTTTTGTCTGTTTTAGGTTTAGGTATAGGTTTCAATTCAATTTGGTAGGTTTTTTTTCTACTAAAACATGCAAAACAAAACATTTTAACAATAACTAAAATAAAGCTCTAAATAGTTTCCAAATAAAAGTACCTATATATACACATGCGTATATTGCGTAACCAGATGCAAATTCAATCTGATCTGATCGACCATGATTGTCTGAACGTATTGTGTTTATTTTGTTTGTCTTTAATTTTCTTTGAAAGTTAAAATTTTATAGTTCAACAAAATGTTCAATTTGTGGCACCGCAAAGCGTATCATCGTTCAGCTAGTCTATAATAAAAACAAACAATAACTTTACGCTATAAGAAGTTGGCATTAATTGAATGTGTAATTCCATTAAGGGATAAAAGCAAAACCAGCTAAATAGTCCAGTTCAATAAAGCATTTAACTCGGAAAAAATCGCCGGAAATTTTTCTAATTTTATTTTAAAAATTTTGAGTCTAAAAATCATTTATTCAAAAATTAAGCACTGAAATAACTAAATTAAAAAACGTAATAAAAGAATGAATTACTGGCTTTAAAAGAAGCTATAACATATTGATATTGTAAGTGTTGCCGTTGTGTTTTATATTCACTTTCTATTTTCAATACTTTTTTTTTAATTTGCCCCTCCCACCTTAAGGAATGGAAAAATAGAGTGGGACGATATCTTAAAATCATGTACAAATAAGGTACCAACAATTAAAAAAATTCATGCTTTTATCATAAAATGCACAATTTTTGAACTAAGCCACTTCACTTTATAGAAAAGTAAAACATTTAACTCTTCCGATGGGTTTATTTCGAAAACGTTCATTTTTATAAAAAAAAGTATGTTGATGTTTTTTGTATGAAATGTTCAATGCTACAATTAGTCTGTGACATTTTTTGTATAGAACTCACCATTTGGGAGTTATTCCTGAAAAACCATTTTTGGGGGCCTTCGACCCCCCCTAAAATTGTAAGTGGCATTGCGCTGTGCAGTTTTTTTAATTATTCAACCTATAGTGATCTAACTTCAGACCATTTGTGTTAGGCAGGGAATTCACATACAATGGAAAACTTTAGTAGGTACACAAATAATTTGTATTTTGTATGTTTGTATTTGTATTTTTTATTAATGGTCACTTAATTTTGAGATTTACATCTGTTTTAAAATTAAAAAAATAATATTTTAGTAACAAAAAAGGTAAATGACAGACCCACTTATTTTTAATCCCACAACTAAAAAAAATGATGACTGGAATTTCTAAAAAACTCAAGGTACCAAATTTTAAAGACAATGGAATCATCCATTTAAACTGTAGCCAAATATACAAATGGACATAACACCGAGATCCCCTTTTTTCGATTTCCTTATTAAGGTTGGTTCAGTTTGGATCAAAATCTCGAGTTCGATTTTTTTATGAACCCATAACTTTAGTATATAAGGTAATATGCATACATACAAATATAAACAACTGTTTAAACTTCAATTAAAATCTTTTAATACGAACTATAAGTACATTAATAGAAGTACCAGATGGTACATAAAATTCCAGTACAAATATTTTTTTAGTTAATATAACTGAGAATTCCTCTGTACTCAATTTTTGATTATTTTAATTTAATTTTTTTTGCCACCAATAACAGATTATCACCACATACTGCAAACATACATAACTGGGTCAGAAAATGTGGGGTTTTGTGAATAATCAAACTTACCTTACCATCAGTGTAACAAACCTTTGTCTATGATAAAAAAAAACTATTTAATTATAAATATCTAAAATTAGTTGAAAGTTTCGACTTTTCCTTACCACATCTATGTATGTGTATATATAGGTGTATGTACCTTCAGCTTAATAGCAATACTTGATCCTTTTTACACTTTTCAAAAACTTTAATAATAACAACTATGTGAAGTGTGATAAATAATAATTATTTCAAAACTCTACGGACATTTAAAAGAGAACCATTTGACACATGTGTGCATAAAAGTTGGCTTTAAGGTTATACTTAGGTAGGTATAGCCTTATACTGAATATAGCAATATGGCTACGATGATGCTTCTTATTATACCGCAAACTAAAAGTCAAACAGAAAAGTAAATATTTTTGAGTCTTCCAGTTTTGTGTTGAATTTAATGTGAACATAACCAGACGCATAATGTGTGTGTTGTGTGTCCTTTAGATACAAAATATCTTTATAACCATAAGGACTCACATATATAGCCCTCAAAATGTAAGTTTTGTTTTGTACCTACATATACATATACTATCTGATTTTTGGTGTCAAGTGCTATACAAGGCTGAGGTGGGTGGATGGTGGTAATTTTCACAGAGAAACTTTTTGATCGTAATAATAATTGTGTTTTAAAATGACAAATAAAAGCACACACAAAAGTATACCCACAATGGTACCTACTTTTAACATCAAACATTATTTAAAAAAAAAAAAACAAAAACTTTTGCAGTGGTTAACAAAAATCTTAGTGGTTTTGTCAAGTTGTCTGAAATTGAATAAAAAGCTTAGGGAATATTATTGAAGAAGGAAACAGAGAGTTAGCAACAAGTTAGTAAGTTTTTGTGAAAGATGAAAACATATACATACATAATTATATTTAAATGAGTTGTTGGGTTTTTAAAGGATTTTAATTATTATAAAATTCTTCATTTAATCAATTAGATTTAATGCATGTATCTCGTACGTAAAATTAATATATCGCATCCTTAGAATGAAAGTGACCTAACTCAAAATTTTTGTAACTTCTGATTTTTCAATAAACTGAACTTAAGAAGCGAATTGAACTCTTAAACCAGGTTGTAAAACAGATGCCGAATGTTTTAGTTAGGTCAGTTTTATCAGGCGTGTAAAAAAATGCAGTCATTTTGTGAATGCGGTCTTTAAAAATGATTTATTGAATGAAAAGAATGCAAAAGAATGCAGAGAATGCAAAAGAATGCAAATGGGTACAAAGAAATGCATGGATTCCCATAAGATTGCATTTAAATGAATGTTGTTAAATGAATGGAAAAAAATGAATGCAATATTTTTGATTCAAGTGAGTGGTGATTGCATGATTTGAAGTCTCCGAGTGAAATCAATGAATGCAATCTTATCATTGAAGTCATTAACGATTGCATTATCAAAAGATTGCATTCCTTTACAAGCCTAACTTGGATACTTATTATAAGAAATAAAATCAAGTCAATGTTGTTTTGGTACAAATCTGTGCGTGCGTTGGTGTAAAATTTGAAAAAAAAAAAACAATTGCCATGTTAAAAATTGATAGATCAAACTAAAAAATTAAAATTAATACCAGAAAATTTAATTAAACTTACTTTTAATTTGGCAACCATTTTAAAATGCATATATGAATATATCACGTATACGCCCCACTGACCTCTGTTTTTAAAAAAAGTTAATCTATATTCAAAAAGACTCCGTTAATTCATATTTTCTTTTTAAGTGTGTTGTTTTATATACATACATACAATAATTTACAAATTTTTGTTTCTATAACATTCTCTACATATTAGTTTTTTTATAGGTAGGTCCCAGTACCATTTACCTACCGAATATTTAAGCTGTATTTATTGAACAGAACTAGGTATTAAGGTACTGTATTATCCTAATGTCTTAATCTTACTAATTTAAAAAAAAAAAAAACACCTAAAGTATTTTGGCATTTCGACATTAAACACTTTGAAAACTATGTAATGAATCTTTGAAGATTGGTATCCCCATATATATTCTTGTTTAACCAAGTTTAAATCCACGTCGTATACGCAACATTATGTCCTCGAAACTATTTCAACAAGCCATTTTCTTTAGAACAAACAATTTCCACTCTAATCCTTAACCACATGACATAAAGTGTGATTTTGTTTTTCCATTCCAAGCAAACATACCTATTATTATAATGGGTATACAAAATATATCAACCCTCAACAAACTTCATCCATATTATACGACGAGTAGGTATAAGGTATACCTACAATAGCTACCTCGCTATCGCTACCACCTCGAACGTTTTAAATTATTACAATGTCATTTTCCAAATGACGCACCAGGCGCCAAACTTTCGTTTATACCAGCAGCATATATACCTACACGAAGTCCCAGATCCCATCTATGAAAATCTTGTTGTTAAATGAGCAACATATTTTAAATACGAAACGGAAAGTATAATTTCTAACAAAGAAGAAGACGAAGGACGACGACGATGGAATTTATTTTACTTTGCCAACCCCAAACGAACATGATAATACCATCTGCGGCATTTCGGAAATGACTTGAAAGTTTTTCAACGCACCGCGGCATACCACCCTTAAATAGTGTAACTGTAATGATGGTGTAAAAGATTTTTGGTAAACGGATGTTGTCATGGGTTCTATCGCAAATATAATAATTTTACCTCCTTTTGTAGTAGTGGAGCAGGAGCGTAGATATACCAACTCGTCGTACATAATATTATGTGTTAGAAAATCGGAAAGTCTTTAGGTACTTTGACAATCAACAAGGGCGAGTACAACATCAGTTTACAAGGACCGCGACCGTTGGTAAAATATAGATACTTTTTTTGTGAGCAACCAAAAACTTCATGAGTTAGACAAATTTAAAGTGTCAAACCACTGACAAACAAAAGAGATATACAGGGTGATTCGAATAAGGTGCGACAAAAGTTTAGCTATGGTTAGTTTGGTAAAGTCAACAAACTAAAGCAATCAGTGAGGGGAGAGATGGGATTTATGAAGGGTATTTCAATAGGCCTTGAAATTTGTTTAGTTTGGGTATAGTTATAGCGGCTATACCTAAGTCGTTTAATCAACTTCCTGTCAAATTTGTTGTGAAGTGTTCAGTATAGTTGATGGAGATTTTCCATGGAATGTTAAAGCGTTGGAAAACGTGCGCAAATAATCAAATTAGATTTTCGAAATCAATTCTCCATTCGGAAAACATTTTTTCGCCTAAAAAAAATCCTCTTCATTAATGACGATAAATGAAATAGAACAAGTTGGATTTGTGATGATACCAATTCACATGTATAGATACACCAGCATTGAATGCATACCTACTTGCACTTGCAGTAAAAGTCAAATTTTGGTCTCGCGGAATCATCGGCCCATATATTTTACTGCTTCCAAAGCGTAAAAACTGTCCACGACAAGTTCTAGAGATATACATGATATGATGGCAGCGATGTAACTGGCCACCGAGATTTTGCGATTGAACGCTTTTAGATTTCTTCTTTTGGTGCTATCTGATTAAAGACAAAGAGTCCACAGCTATTTTAGGTTTGCGAGTGATAGCAAAAATTCACTGGTATTTTTAGATAGATCTTTACTTTTTATATCCAAATATGAAAGTCTTGCCAGCCTTTGTTCGTAAACTGCATTATTTAAGTGCATCGGTAGCTAAGCGGCCGCATGGAAAAAGTCTTGGATTGTTATATTATGGAAAAATCTATGAAAATCTTTGGAAAAAGTCTTGGGTTATCATATTATGTTAACAAAGGGGAAGCTTCTATCAGTGAGAATATATTTTTAAATTTTATTTAGAGACCGGTTTCATACTCATCTTTGAATTCGTCTTGGATGCTGCAGAAGACCTCATGCAAGACGTCTTGGACCCTCGAATTTTCATGTCTTGGGCACTCAGATCTTCTACATATTGAATTTAATGATTTAGTGATGATTTTTATCTGAGCTTTAAAAAAAAAGGCATTTTCAATGCACCATTACCAACACAAGTCCCAACCACGGAATGCAAGACTTTCATATTTGCATATGAAAAGTTAAGATTTACATATATATAAAATTATCAGTGAATTTTTGCTATTATTTACACCCAAAATTTACAGTGGGCTCTCGGTCTAAACATTTGACCGGGAAAAAATTTAATTGTATTATTTTCTTTTACTATTCATTAGAGAGGGTTATTAGAAGCATATATACGTATGTCTTATTTTTCTTGAAAATTGGCCTGGAGCATAAGCCGCCATTTTGGAATTTTCAAAAGAAAATTTACTTAAAATAAAAAAAAATGTAAACAACGGAAAAATTTACAATATATCATTAAGTATGAAAAACAAAAATACTGCTTAATAACGTAAAATTTTGAAAAAAAAAAAAATTTCTTCAAAATCTCGAGTTTGAAAATTAATTTTTCAAAAAGTATTCACTTATGTAAATAATTTGATTTAGAAACAGAATTAAAAAAAGATGTAAAAAATATAAAATTTTAAGTGTTGCTGTTTTTGTACAAATATTTTTTCCTATTTAAAGTTAATTTTTTAAAAAAATCGAAGATGGATCAAATGAATGGTGAATTTAGAAAAAATAAGTATTGGTATGTTTCCATCAATTTGGCTTCAATCATTGATTTAAATTGCTCTAAAATTCCTATTTCCATTAAATAAGTAGTAAAGTATGTACATTTTGTAATTTCCAAATTTATGTCTTTAGACATTTTAGCATCTGGTTTTTAGTGTTTGACTTAAAATTGATAAGAGCATTGAATATTAAAAACAAAAATTGTACTTAATAACACAACATTTTGAAAAAAAGAATTACATATTTCAAAATTTTTTAATTTTTTTTTCAAAATTTCGAGTTTAAAAATTAATTTTTCAAAATATATAATATATTGACTTAAACGATTTAATTTAAAATTAAAGAATGGATTTCTGACTGTAAAAGAAGATATCATTTGACATTGAAAAATGAAAGTGTTGCCATTGTTTTTAAATATTTTTTTTTTCTATTTCAAGTTAATTTTTTAGCAAATACAAGATGCCGACTTAACCCCCAGCCCGATTTTCCTGAAAAACTTCACAAATGCTCCTAAAAACGCCTTCTAACGAACAGTGAAAGATTAGTAAACAATTAAATTTTTGTCTGGGTCAGGCCCTTTTTTTTGTATATAGCAACTTGACTATATAGATCGAAGGTGTTTCCGAATTAACCTCAAACAATTAATTGACGCATTCTACATAACAACAAAGTCGTGCAAATTGAACTTCTCTTATATGTGCCACAAACAACGCCGAGGCAGCGGGCATGAAGAACGATATGCAGGGTGTTTTGCATAATATGCGACAAAAGGCTTAGACATGTTCTATATAATGGGTCAAGACAAGAAAAAAATCGTATGCAAGGGCGAGAAGAAATTTAAAAAAAAAAATCTCCTTCAATTAAAAAAAAAATATATTAAAAATCCACGGCAACACTTACAATATGATGATGTTAAGCCAGAAATCAATTTTTTTAATTTTGTTTTTAAAACAAAATGTTGTGAATAGTTTTGGAACATTAATTTTGAAACTCAAAATTTTGAAACATTTGTTGAATATTTTGTTTACTATTCAACAATGCTCATATCAATTTTAAGTCAAACACTAAAAATCTGATGCTTAAATGTTTTTTTGTTTAAACAAAAATCGAAAATAAAATAAAAGTAGTTTTCTTTGTTTTGACTTCAATCCGTTTTTTAAGTTGCTTTAAAGTATGTAAAGTAGATTTTATTATTTTCAATTTTCTCAAAAACTTATAGTGTTTCACTAAAAATTTATAAGAGCATTTTATCATTCAAGGAATTTCATAAAATTTCAAGCATATCGAGAATTATAAAATACTTCAAATTCGTATTTTTAAGCATTAATACTTAGATGTTTTTATAAAAAAAACTGTGGGTTATTTTTGTTTTCATTTGCGTACAGAAAATAATTTCGAATGAATGTCAATTTTAAAACAATATTATATAAACTAGCCTACCCGTACTAGAATTCTAGAAATTACATAAAAATAAAAGACGCACGAAAACAAACAAATGCAGTATTTGAACAAATTATTAACATTTTTAAAATAAATTTATAATTTGTAAAATCAGCAGATAATTTCGCTTCTTTTGACACTCATTTCTAAAAATCGGTATAGTATGAAAGTCGAAAAAGGGATCTAGACTATATAGAAATTATCAACCTTATCGCCAACTTATGGGAACCTTTCTTTTCCTGGAAAAACAAACAATTCCGGGGAAAACATATTTCCAATGGCGAATCTCCCACCAAATAACCCCAAATCTAGCTGCCATATTTTTGCAAAAATTAACAAAAAAAAATCTTCTAAGAACGATCCCTCATGCAAATTCACAAATCAAATACACGAACCATTGAGAAAATAACAAATCGAATGCACGACCCATTAATTTCCCAAATACAATATTATTTAACAAACAAATGCATTTTTTCAACAGATTATCAACATTTTTAAAATATCATTTGTTTTCGGGCGTCCTTTATTTTTATGTAATTGCGAGAATTCTCGCACGGGTATAGACTCAAAACTAGATGCACAAAAATACTGCATTTCAGGTTTTTACCACAAAATTAGCTTGACGGTAATTTTCTCAAATGTCCGTTAAGATAATTTTTTTATAAGAACCTAGTTATTACTAAGGTACTTTTATCTTTTTAATGGAAGGATTGATTTTGTTATAGGTATAAATTTGCGATTCGGTGCTTCTTATTATTTCTAACAATATTGCACCTAAATTGCACAGTATATCACTTGTAGTTGAAGGAAGAATAGAAGAATAGGAAATAATGTTTGTTAGCACAGTGGACTGAAGAATTTGCTGTTTTTATTTCCCATCGCTCTCAAATTCGAAGGCTAACTGCCATATTATTCACTCCAGATTAATCCAAATTAAAACTTAAATCTGGATGTACATTAATTGAGTTTAAATTAATTTGAATCCGAATATTATAACCATCGCTGCCGCAGCAACAATATTTTAACAGGCAAATTTGCTTCAAATACATTATACTATAAACACAGCCTACCGATCTTCTTTTTAAGCCTTTAAAAATGCATTTATGTTCTGAAAAAATATTCTGGTTATATTTAACCTATTTTTTTTACCAATCTCAGGAGTTTTTATAATTTTATACCTATACATATTTACCTACCTACCATTCGATAACTATTCTGTAAGCTCGTGAAGACTTAAACATGGTCACAGAAATATCTATAATGTATAAGCTTTTACCTATGTATATATACCTAGATAGTTACAGCCTAAATATACACGGCATACCTTCCTTCTTTATATTTATGTCGGCACCAGAGAGCAGGTCTAGAGTAAAGAAAAATGTTAACTATATGACAAGAAGAGCAAAAATGCAAACTATACCAAGAAAATTTAATGATACCTACCTAGGTATGTAAGGTATGTCCTGAGAATGCATCAGAATGCAAAACAGGGCGTTGCATTCAAAAAGTTCAAGAGATTGCTCTCTACTCTTACCTTTGGGCTTGGCCCTAAAAGTTCAACACCTCTAGCAACGGCACCATTTTGTTAGATATTTTCCAACGGACCTAAAACGAATTGTACCTATACATATATACGAGTATACCTAACCTATAGTATAGGTATAGTTTTGATGTAAAAACATTCCAAACTACAAAACGAACGATACACAGAAGGGATGAATGCATTATTATTGTGTGAGTCAATAAAGTTATTCCATTCCGTAAAATGCATATAGGTATACATGTAGCTAAACCATCTGGATCTGGCCTCATAATATGTGTTTTTATAATGTATGTCCTGGAGCGAAATCATTTGCAAATTTGACTATATTCACATCAAAGTGTATATCCATAACTGTGTACCTATATACATTGTGCATACCATAAAAACAATGCAATGCTTTAGAGTGGGGCTTATTGGCCCTGATCAGCGTTGTTAAGCGATAGATGTTAGATCTTAAATTCTATGAATGTTTATATATAGCAAGTCATTAAACTTACATTGATTTATTTAATGCTTTTTGGGGTAAAATACATTTAGGTAGGTTGGTACCTACCTTTATCTAGTACATAATTCATAGCCAACAAAGTAATGAAATGATGAGGGACATTATGGAGATCTGCTTTATACATATAGAAACAGCTAACACGATCGAATTCACATAAACACACTGGAGAAACATTTTTGACAATTTAGTACGACCACGAAGTTAAAGCATTTTTAATATGATGGTATAGGTCAAAAACAGGATTTTCCAAATTTTAAACGAGTAATCATCCATATGTACGGTGACCATCCGTTCATTATAATAATGAACAGTTCAGTATTTGAAGACGATGTTCATTATGAATTATTTGTTGAACAGAAACACATAAATGTTCAGTATTTCAGAAGTTGTTCATTATTTTTTCTGTATTTAGTACAAATTCCTTAAAACAATAACATTAATATTAAAGCAAAATTCAATGTCAAAAAAAATATAAAATAAAGATGCTAACGTATCCTGACCGCTTGAACAAGACATCTAGTACAATTTTATTTTGTTAAATGCTCCTGCAGAGTTTTTTCTAGGTACAGTTCAATAAGACCCGCGGAAATAAAGCCCATGGGTCATATTTCCAAAAAATGTAAATTAAACCTGCAGGTTTTTTTTTTCCTTATTGGAGTGGCCCGTTATAGTTTTTGCCTTTCTGAATTGGCATTAAGACCCACTATTAAAGTACCTATTCATAATTTGCTTTAAAATGTTTTTCAATTAATGATTTTAAAACGAAAATGTTTTTGACTTTGTCAATAGTTTTAAAGATAGCTTGAATGCCCCGCTTCGTGGGTTCAGAAAAATATACAAATCCGTAAAAATGAAATATGTTAACATAGATTTATTTTTTTTTTTTTAAGTCTGTTTTGTTTTAAAATTTAAGTTTTATGCACACAAAGACTGAATTTCGGATTTCTGTACCTTCATTTTTAAGTAGACATTTTTTTAATTAAATGGAATAATTTAAAATTGAATTGAATTTTGTTGCCTTTTTCACATGTTCATTATTTTTAATTCTAAAATATGGTCACCGTATCCATATGTCACTTTGACAGTAAGATACAAAAAAATTGAAAATGCTTTGTTAAGTTTTCATGAAGTACAAGTATGAATTTTCAAATTACAGAAAAAGTTCATTTCTCTTTCCGTTTCTGTTTGGTATATGTATCAAGTTTTGACATTTTCATACGAAAACTTTTCAAAGGTTTCTAATTGGGTGTGTTCGTTAAGTCTTGAATTAATTTCCTACCTGATTTTATGCAAATTTGGTTGAAATTATCTCATTTCGAAAAGTGAATTTGTATGAGAAAATGAGGTGATTTGGAATTGAATTTGGGAAAATAAAAACGTATAGTACTAAAACATTTTAGTAAAGAGCTTTAAAGTTAGAAAATTGTGAATTAGTATCATGCTTAGAACTTAAAATCAGGTTGTTTTAAATATTGTCCTACTTTTGTTTAATTTCTTGAATAATTAGATAAGGGACAGTTTTTAAGTGCGAGATTAAAGTTTAACCCGAGTTAACTCATCAAATTTGTTGATTTATCTCTGGATTAACTGAAGTGATGGTTTTGAAATTTTATCATACTAGTTTGTGAAATCGATCAACATTAATTCTATACTGAAAAACTGCTTCTGTAGAAAACTATTTTGTACCTTTTCTATACGTAAAAGTAGGTAAAAAACTCGTAATTAAGGCTTAAAATCGTAAAAAAACGTAAGAAGGTAACAAGGTAAACATAGTAAATAACTGAGAAAAAAGAGAGAAAATGAGAAGCGTCTGTCAAAATTAATTTAAGTAAATTAAAATATCGAAAGAGCAAATGAATAAATGAAGCCGTTTTATATTGATAAACTGGACTGAAATAAATTAGAAAATCTGTTTTTTTAAATCATTTTGTAGAAAATAAAATAAAAAACTAATAGTTTTTTATCCAACTGTCGTCTTCAATCATGAAGGTAACCAATTTTTATTATTTTCGCGTTTACTTTTTTACCTTCTTTACGTTTTTTTACCTAAGCATACATTAAATACAGCAAGTAAACTCAAAAAGTCGAACAACACTGGTCCAGAGTTAATCTCTAGTTTATTGAAATCAAATTAATTTACATCGCAGGAATCAAGTTTTAATCTGGCTTAATGAAGTGAATAATATGGCGGTAAGACTAACTGAACATATGTAACATATTATATTTCTGACAGATATGTGTGAAAAATCAAAGCACGAGATTATGGAAAGGCCATACTTTGATAAAGATATCGTGCTTTCCATAGTGTCGTATTTCAATTTTTATACATTTTTGATAATTTATATTCCTATCAATAAACTCAAATCAAACATAAATTATCTTTAATCATTGAATTAAGTGCTATAAATCATCAATAAATTAACTATTTAACCCAAATTTGCGTAGATTATCGAATAATTAAGTTAAGAATATCTAAGAAAATTTTGCCAACAACTAGAGGTAAAAAGAAATCAAACGCTAGTGAGCTCAAATGAGAAATTATATGTTGTTGAGACTGAACAATAATCTTTGGTGTCAATAGAATTTTTGTCGATTATAGTACATTTTTATTAAGAATTGCTACTAAACTAGAATCAGCAGTAAAATAATTATTAATAAGATATTTTAATTTGTGTATTAATTTTTGATCAACGTTTTAATTAATTTGTGAATTAGAAGATAATTAATTATTTTTTTTATTATTAGGGTGCTAAAGTTTAAGATTAACTTAACTTGCGCTAAGAAACTTCTGCAGATTTAACTTGGATTACGTTCTGTAAAGTTTGGGAGAAATATCATATCGTCATACAAGATTGCTAGAACCAGCTAACTCCACCAGTAGCGCATAAAAAAATATGGTGTTATTTTATCAGTACTTATATCATGCAATAAATATATGTAGTCTGAATAAGAGGCCTAAATGTTTTTTTTGCGATTTTTTAAAAACTATAACAATCGAGTAAGCTGGTTCTTGCACTGTTTAGCCCCACATAGAGCTTTAGTTTTATGACCCATTTGCTTCAAATTTGGTATATTTTTGCACGTGAATATAAAATAAATGATTACATTATTTCTGGAAGTATTAACAAAGCACAATGTCTGAATAAACATTCAAATGTTAGTGAAAAAATTTACAGATTTCACTCATAGAGTAACTATGGGGACATTGAAAATGACTTGTGTTAGCTCGATAAAATAAAAACATGAATAATCTTGGTAATTTCTAATTTGTATCCTATAGTTGCACCAAAACTTCTGAAGATGTCTAAGAAACCATTCTTCAGTCTGAAATTACAATATGTAGATATTTTTAATGTCGAATCCCAGTTGGCGGTTAAATTAATGTTGTTCAGTTCAGTTTATTTAATCACGGCGTTGGTGTTGAAGAAAATCAAATATTTGCTCAAATTTGCTCAAATTGATTTACAAGTCTCTCAACTTATTGAACTATTTATAATATATAGGCAAGTTATTTGATTTACTTTCAAAGTGAACCCTTTTTAACGCGAGACCAAATTTATAAATAATTTGATGTGTAGCTCAAACTCAATGCAAACCTGATTTACCTAATTGTTTTTAGGTATTCTATAATATTTTGCATTTTGAACTCATCTTTTAATAAATTTAATAAACTCGAGTCGTGTAATTTCTTAAGACAATATAAATGGTTTTGACAGCTTAGCAGTATTCTTTTATCTGTGTATATGAAAAGCAAAGCACCAATTAAGTTGACAGCTGAGTTGACAACCAAATTGAATCGTTTTTTTTTTCACTTGAGGACCTTAAGGTAGAACTGTAAGAGTCGGAAGATGTTGGAAGAAAATTCTCTCAATTCACTTACGCATGGAGCGGTCGGTGAGCGCTCTTCACTTCCGGAAGCAAAAGTAAAAAATTGGTCGAAACAAGCAAAACGTCATATGAATTTTTTTTTTATTCGTTTCGTTTCGTACGACCACTTAGGTCGGCATCCGACTATTATAGTTCTACCTTTAACCTTGAACATCTGAACATTAGATCTAAATCTATATAAGTTTATTAAAGAAATTCAATTATATTGCAGTACCTATGATATTCTAAGTTCAATAATCGCATTGGCTTAGACGTAGGTAAAGTTTTGTAACATAAATTTATAGCAGGAAATTTTACTTGAATTCTAAGACCTCAATTTATTTTTAAGTTGCTTAGGTAAGTTAATCCTACCTCTAGACTGATTAACGTTAACTTAAATACCTTAACCTTCAATAACTTAGAACTAATGTTGTAAGTTTATTAAAGAGAAACGCAAGTAGGTACCTTTGCATATTTCAGGCTCAAAAATAACATTGGTTTGGACGTTGGTCAAGTTCCAAAATCGCATTGGCTTAGACTTAGGTAAAGTTTTGTGACATAAATTTATAGCCTTAGATTTTACCTTAATTATAAGACCTTAACCTCAAAGATCCGATAATTATAACAGAAAATAAAAGCTTACCAAGTCAACCCTTTTCGATTACTACATTTAAGTTGCTTCGCTAAGTTAATCCTACCTTTAGGCTGATTAATGTTAATTTAAATACCTTAACCTTCAACAACTGGCCCTTAGAGCTTATGTTGTAAGTTTATTAAAGAGATTCACAAGTATAGGTATCTTTGCATATTTTAGGTTCAAAAATCGCATTGGTTTGGACGTAGGTCAAGTTCAAAAATCGCATTGGCTTAGACGTAAGTCAAGTCCAAAAATCGCATTGGCTTAGACATTGGTCAAGCTCAAAAATCGAATTGGTTTAGACGTATAGTTCAAGTTAAAAAATCAATTTGGCTTAGACGTATGTAGGTCAAGTTCAAAAGTCGCATTGGTTTAGACGTTGGTCAAGTTCAAAAAACGCATTGGTTTAGATGTTGTTTTGTCACATAAATTTGTAGCCTTAGATTTTACCTTAATTCTAAGACATTAACCTTAAAGATCCGATAATTAGAACAGAAGATACCAAATCAACCCTTTTCGATTGGGTATTATATTTAAGTTGCTTCGCTAGGTTAATCCTACCTCTAGCCTAGTTAACCTTAATTAAAATACCTTAACCTTCAACATCTGGCCCTTATAGAACTAAAGTTATAAGTTATAATCAAAGAGGTTCAAGTATAGGTCTCTGTGCATATTCTAGGTTCCACAATCGAATTGATTAAGAATGAAGTCAAGTTTTGTCACACAAAATTTTCAAGCCTATTATTTAACTTATTTCAAAAACTTAATCTTTGAGATCCGATTATTAGTACAGAAGTAAAAAGTCAACCAGATCAACTAAATCAATCCTTTTATATAAATGTACATACATAATGTATATGTACCTATATAGATACGTAGGTATGTATATGAATTTTGTTGGCAATGCTATAACAAAGCTAATTTTTTTTATTCAATTTTTTAATTTATGCAATTATTTATTTTGATGAATTAAACCTAAACGTTTTTCACCTACACTTTTATGTTATTTCAATTATTTTTTAACTGAATAAATTAGTTTGATATTTAACCTTCATTTTAAGACCTTTATTTTAAATATCCGATTGTTAGAACAGAAGTTATAAGCCAACCAAACCAACCTAATCGTACCATTACGAATAATATTTGCAAAATACCTACAACAATTTAATCAACATAACATTTTACAGACATACCTAACCTACTTAATAATGTAGCTATGTATGTATATCATTTTTGTTCCCGATGCGAAGCCAATTGTGTTTGCCACCAGCCACAGTGCAGTGGTGGTTTTTTATTGCACACATTCCACTCCAACCAACGTCTTGCCGACTCCCTTACAGCAATATATTATATTCTTTGTGGGTACGTTTTTTTCTTTTTCTTTTTGTTTTCTTGTTCCTCACGTCATTTGCCGTGATGAAATTAGTTCTCAAAAGCCAATCTTTCACGTTTTTAGTATGAAATTTTGTAAGCTTTTGCAAACATTTTGATGCAGATTTGTAGCCTGTCATTTTATCTTTAATTGTCTATCTTAACATTAAGCATCCGATAATTATAACCTGAGTAAAAGGCTTCTAAGTGCGCTCAAATCGAGTGATTTTAAGATTTCATACAAATTCAACTATCCTCCACTGAAGCTCGTCGGTTGGCGACGAACAACATGTTGGTACGATTCATCGATTGTGTCTTTAGGTTCATTTTGGCATTTTCTTTGGTAACACCAACCAAAAATTCGATCCTGAGCCCCCTATACGCTAGAGTTCATTTCGTTCATTTGTTATATATTCATTTGTTCATTTAATCATTTTGGTAACACCATATTTTTCTCAAAACGACCCTATAACCATTTTCAATGTTAAAATCTATTTTTGAAGTTAGGTACATAAAAATGTCCCAAATACAACATAATTTATGTATTTGTATTTTTAGCTGCGTTTTATTACTCTCGGATATGGATGAGTATCATTTTTTACCACTAAGGGGCAGGTTTTTTCACAGTGGGTTAAATCTGCACCACCACTTTAACAGGTTCTAATTAATTGGTGCTAATCAATGAAACTCGACCGATTAGCGATTTCCATGATTAACAACTCAAATTTTGATTTGCCTAATAAAAATTTCGGTTAACATGCACATTAGCATTAATCCTTGATTAAACAAAATCAACTGTGAACAAACTGGCCCTAAATACAACAACTTGAGATCCTGCTCTGTATCTGAATCTATATTTTTTTAGAATCTATATGTATGGATCGTCGTGGATAATAAAACTATCTTATACTAATTACTATTGTTATTTGGTAATAAATATCCTGACAATAACACGCACGAAGGAATGGTTGAGAGTTGTAAGTTACTAGGCCCTATTTCTACACGAGCTGTAGCGCCATCTTCCTTTTATATTTTTATTAACTTACCTACTTTGGCTTAAATCAAATTTTTTCAGGAGTTACACATTGACGCTTAAAAGTTTTGAAAAATAGTTGAGTGTTTAATACAAAAAAATACACCTTTCGTAACCCAATTATTGTTCCGGCTAATAAACGACTATACTTTAAAATAAGACCGAGGTTGTGTTCGAGAGTAAAATGATAATCATTAATTATTGTGCAAATATTGTATCCAATTTCAAAAATTAGCTCTTTGTGCATGAAAGGTAATGCCTATACTATAAGAGAAAGGTTTTATGGCTAAGTATTTTCCAAATTAAGCTTATCCGTGTAGAAAGTTATTAAATAATCCTCTTGAAACTTAAGAATTACTAATGTATGTAATTTTTTTAAGAACACGATATTTTTTTTAATATGCCTTAATCTGTTACATATTTAGCTATACCTACTAATACATAAATAATTGTAAGACGTGTGTTCTGTGTATATATGCTCAGTTTAAAATAAATATTTATATACATATTGTGTACAATTAAAATGTGATGATTATAAAAAAAAAAAAAAAAAACAAATATAACATCACTGGTTGTGGCTGTAAGGGCCAGTATGTGGATTATTATTACATGCAATTCGTATTATGCTATAGGTACATACCTATACCTACACTATTATATCAAAAGGACTATATTTTGCTCAATGAACTCTCTTCATATGTGCACACTTAAAATCATAATATAGGCCACGTAATACGTGCATTTAGGGCTGTGATGCAAGAAATAAGCACATACTTGTTCCTTTTCGACGGAATATACGCAACTGGAAAGTGAAGTGGTATAAATTACTTTGTGAATTCGCTTCTATAAAAATATGCAAACGAAAAATATATGTAGGTACGTAAAAATGACTTTAATTGGAAACGTACTTAAATTGCAGCTCATACCTGCCAGTATATATACAATTATACAGTTATATCCACTTTTGAACTTTTTTTTTTAATATTATTTTTCAATGACTTCGCTATATCAAGGTTAGATTTATAAAGGAACATTTTAAATTTCCACTTATTCCGTATGATCCAGGATTTGTTCTTGTATATTTTTATGTATATATTGGAAGAAATGAAACTTGATGACTATTTTGTTTTCAACTAGATGGATCCACAACCCACACAACGAGGATACATATTACATATGTTTGTATGTACATATATGCATGATGGATTTTGACCCAAAGATTTCCTGGTTGCCGTATATCATTTAGATCCGATCTCATCTGTCCGTACGATTTAATTTGACTCCATCCGATTTTTAGGGCTACCCTTTTTAAAATAATCTTGAGTGCGTGAAGTTAGCCCCCCTTTTTTCCGAATTTGTTATTTTTGAAAGTTGTTCCAGGTTGTTCACGATTTGTCCCGTATTGTTTCAAATTTTTTTTTGAAAAATATTCAAAAATGGGAGTTTTAGAGCCAATAAACCGTTTTTGACCTAGCCCCCTTTCTTCGAATCTTCGAAAATCAAATTTCTTAAAGTTGTTCCAGATTGTTCTAGTTGTTCTGATGATTGTTTCAATTTTTTGGACCCCTATGTTCAAAATTTCAAAAGTAATGGGCAAAATTCGAAATGAAATGAAATAATTTAATAAAATTTTTCAACGAAAATCTGGAACAATTTAGACGAGCCCTAGAACAACCTGCAACAAATAATAAGGATAATAAGATATTTTTATTGAAAGTGTTTTTTGAGCTTAAAATCTTCAGTTTTCAATATTTTTTGATGATTCTTTGGAAAAATTGCATTTGAGCAATTCTGCACTTAGAACAAGTTTTGAATTTTGGATTTTCGGAAAAGGAGGGGCAGGGGTGTTTTTTAAAAGTTAATTTTCAAGCTGATAGTATGAAATATGAATGTAAGGTCAGAACTTTTTTCAATACATGCATTTATCATCAGGTTTCAAAAGTAAATGCATTAAAAAAAAAAATAAAATATTAGAGAGCCGTTTTTTTGGATTTAAAAAAAAAAGTTTGGAAGGCTTTATCTTTAAAAATACACGTCCTACAATTTTATAATTTTTTGGAATAATGGTAAGAACACTTTTTGAAACCAGAAAATTAAAATTAAGAATTTCGAATTGTTTCGAATTTTGCCCATAACTTTTCAAATTTTAAACATAGGGGTCCAAAAACTTGGAATAATGTTCGGAACAATTAGAACAATTTGGAACAACTTTCAAAAATTTGATTTTCGAAAAAAGGAGGGCTAGGTCAAAAACAGTTTTTTGGCTCTAAAACCCCCATTTTTGAATATTTTTTCAAAAAAATACTTGAATTAATGCGGAAAAAATCGGGAAAAACCTGGAACAACTTTCAAAAATAACAAATTCTATCTAAAACTTCACGCACTCAATAATCTTGCCAGAACCCTGAAAGCCCTAAAAGATTAAATTCGGATCGAAATCGTTCAAATTCCCAAATTCCAGGCACAATGTTCGAAACAGCTGACGAAAATTTAGAAAAAATGATTCGACATGGCATGTACCTACCTACTATTGAAGGTTGTAATAAAAACACACTAAAAAATCTCGATAAATCGTTCTGAGTCTTATTTTAATTTAAAGTTTTAAAACAATTGTTGAGCAGAGGAAAGAACAAAAGAAAGAAAACGACTTAAATAAACTTCAGTATGGTTTTTAATGAACTAAATTTTCCAACTATGCATATAAAGAATAAAGTGAAGTATTACATGAATTGAGGTTGCCAGCAAACATTTTTCTGACAACAATGCATCAGCAACACTCTTTTCTGTAAATAACCTTACCTTGTATATATAGTATGTACCTATACCTTTTTTCGAAATATAAGATTTATGAAACTGAAAACTAATGGAATTTTTTCAAAAACTGTTTGTTTTTGTATCTAAAACATATTTTTCTGAATTGATATATGTAGCTATATACATATACTAGAATTAATATCATAAAATTTAAGTACACAAAAATTACAAATAGCCGTTTAACGTTTTCAAGAAAAATAGGACTTTTTTGGTTTCAAAACCTGATTTCTAAATCTTAGACTGAAGTAAGATTTTCTTTGAAAAAGGAATTAATAGTGAACGCGAATTTAAAAAAAACTTTTAAAAGAGTAAAAATTTTACGAATTTTGTAATAAAAAAAATCGGCTATTTAATTGCTTACAGGGTGTTCCAAAATAATTTTTCGTTACAGTATATAGTGGATGCATAAATTTATCGAAAAAAATTTTTGATGTTTTTAGCAAGTATTTAAACAGTTTTTTTTTCTATTTTGTGGCTCATTGACTAATCTTTTAAACTGTTTAGTGACCAATTTTATATGTGTAGGAAAAAAGTGAACGGACCAAAATTTTAATAAGTAGGTAATTCAGTTTTTTATTTTTTTATAAATAAAAAGAATATATAAAACGTCTTTTTTTTAAATAATTACTGATTTAATTTTCAGTAATCATTGGCGTCATCAACATTTGATAGACTTACCATAGATCTGGGAAATAATTTTTGTTCAGTTCTTTGTGGGATCTCCGTGCCTTAAAGATGAAATAAGTGGATCCGATGATATATATATATATTATATAAATTTTCATTTTGATATTTCCATTGCAGGTATTTTGGTATCAATATCGTTTGTCGTCTATATTAAGGCAATACAAATTAATCTCTTAATTTGTGAGGTTTCAAAAAACAAAAACGATTTAGGATTATAATTTTACTGTCAACATTTTTACAAACATACTTTAGTTTCAAAAACTCTTTTAGTTTAGGAGGAATTTATACAAAAAGGGGCGTAGAAGTGGGTGGATTACAAAAATTGAATTTTCAATATAACAATCAGTATAGTTTGTCCAAAAGATTTTAAGTTTATTGTTTTATTTTATTTTTTTTATTTTTGACCGATCAAGATAGCAACAAAATGTATTCTTATTGAAATAGGAAGAAAATTTCACCTTCCCAGCTCTTTTAAGATAGAAAAATAGTCAAACATTCCAAAAGTAGATTTGCTTTTAAGACTAAAATGTTATAGCACCGAGAACATCGTTTTTTTTTTTAAACAAATTACATAAATTACATTTTTCCAAAACATTGCAGCTGTAATTTTAGGTAAGGTGTAACAAATAGTCAGTCTTAAATATACTGGCAATTTTTCAGCGGGATGTAGCGAGACTTTTTTGTATTTCTATTCAAACCACAAAAACTCATAAAAATGGGTTTTTTTGTTTTATTTATTAAAAATATTAAACACTTTTTTAATTTAATTTTTTAATTGAAATTTTAATTTACTTACCAATAAAACAATTACGTGACATTGAAGAAAAGTAAGACTTTCATTGAATATACAATTATTGCAATGAAGAAAACAAATAAATTTCTTTTTTTTTCTCTAGAACAAAACTGTCCAACTTTGAAAAGCTTTGTTAACCAAACAATTAAAAAATGTGGTTTTGAAGCTCTGTCTATATTTCTATTAGAAAAAACAAACAAATTAAAAAAAACATCGGATTTTGTATTCTGGCCGCGATTTTTGGCACTGAGCCGTTAATACCCAACTTTTTTTGAGAATTTTGTACCTAAAGATATAGTCTAGATACCTACTAATTTTAATAAACCAATTTTTTAAAACAAATCTGAGGAGCCGTTTGTGAAAAACACGAAAACGCCTTTAATAGATACCATAAGTTCTAAGAAAATCGTTCATTCGTTTGAGCAACAGCTGAATGACGCAGGTCGCAGATTGTCTGTCTGAACCCACAGCCCATGTGGCATGTTAAGGTTGGAGATCTAATCCCAAACTCACAACCGCGTCCTAATTCTAATAAGGCGTAGGGATTTAATCCCGATCTGTTTTGCCTTAAGGTGTGTGTTCATTTGAGAGTAAAAACATTGAGAGTAGCTCTCAGACCATTCTCGAGATGAAAATTCCAAGTGGACACAGGCGTGAGTGTTATTCGTCAGGTAATATTGACATTTTTTTTCGTCAGGATGAAAAAAAAAGCCTCCACACGTATCAATGAACATTGACAATTTTGTTAGAGAATTTGTTAGTGTAGTTCAGTAAATAAAACATTTTTTCAAGGAAAATTGAAGCAAATCAAAATAATTTTGTTTTTCAGCAATGTATCAATTTTACTTGTGACGAACATTGAAACGAGACTCGTCAGGTAACATTGATCGTGTGTAGGGCCCTTTAGAATCGATTGGGGCTTCGGTAAAACTCCTGGACCCGCTGACCTACCTTTGATCATCTGACCAATGACTTAGCTAGAAAATAAAAAAGCATCACAATATCTAGTCTATGATGAAAGCATCTCATCAAGATACGAGAATAAATGAAAATTGTTCTTACAATTTTATAGAAAATTTTAAAAATAAAATAAAACTTTTGTATGAAAGGTATACGTTGTAGTTGAGCTAAAACATACATATTAAAACCTGAAAGTTCAGAAACACAAACGGAAGGTTTATCAAAAACCTCTCTCATCATCGTTATAAATGTGTTCATTTAAACGATGAAATTTTATTTTTCCTATTTTTCCTTCTATAACCTAATTCTTTCCCTTAAAATCAAGTACAAATTATTAAAGGCATATTTATCTATCTAGCTAAATTAAAACTAGTGAAAATCGTAATCGTTAATCGTCGAGACAAAGCTAAGAACGACTCTCTATATAGGGTTTTTTATATTTTATGAACGGAATGTAAGAAAGATATAGATGATCTAGAGAGTGAAAACAATACCTTTTCAAGACCGTTAAATTCAAATCCTTTGTAAGTATCAAATTTTAAGCGATTCGATGTAATTTTGTTTAGCTTTAAATATTAATAGCTATCTTCATTATGTTTGGCTTATAATCGCGGAACCCACTTTGTTTGCTTCTTTATCAAAATGTATGGGTATAGTTTGTACATTGTTCCTTTTTTCATTCAAAATCTCCCTTTCGATTTTTACTTTTATGAATCTTTTATGCTTATACCTACATTATTATATTGCAAACAAAATGAATGAATTCAAAAACATGAAATTATCAAGAATTTAAAACTAAGCTCCTAAGGATGTATCTTGCTTAACTAAAAACACGAAATTTCTCCTCTAATCCTGCTCTTTTCCATCACAAAAAAGCAACGCACACATATGAACGTCATGACTTTCTATATATTTTACCATATACTTCCTGACATTTTTGCTGCTCTGTTTCTTCATCTGAATAAGCAATTGGTGTGAGTGTATATAATATGGAGGTACAAAATGAGGATGTCTAAGCCAAAGGATTATAAAATGTGAGAAATTCTTGAAGAACACTTTTACAAGAATGGCTAAACACTCTATACACAGTCTACATAATATATGTACACAATGATATTCCATAACAGGACAAACACTTTTCCTCACCCCATAATAAATGAAGAGGTCATTTGCATTTATGAAACGAAACGACACAACAAGAGGTCAACATAACAATTTCCTATACAGGGTAAATTCCATTTTGAATTATGTTTTAATTTACCGGAAGTGACGTGCTCTTATAAGTTTGTTATTACAAAAGTTGCTTCGAAAAAAAAAAAAAAAATACAACTTCAACATTTTCTCAATAATTATAAGTTTTTCTTTTGCTTTTGACTTTGCTTTTAACTTGTATCTCAAAGAAATGTATATGTAAGCGTTTATATCTGTATAAGTGAATAAATATGTAGATAAATAGTTTTCTCTCATCAGTATAGGGAAAAATTGTAAAATACAGTTCAAGTATGTCCTTTGTCTATTATGTTCATTTCATTTGAACCATTCAATGTATTCAAGCACTTCTGTTCTGTGGGGTTGAGGTCAAACGTTTATATTTGAAGTCCACTTGAATATTTTAAAACTTTTAAATGCATGGGATAATCTATAATTTATTTGATCACAATATAGTTCCATATGAATTTTAATAAGGGTTCAATGAATGAATGAATGGAGTTTAATATATTTCTTATGTCTTCAATAAACTCAACAAAATGTGCTGAAGAAGGGTTTGCCTGTTTGTGTATTCTTTATCCTTAGCTATACACAAATAGTTTCTGGTCAAATTTAAAAGATCCTGGATGTAAGAAATTCGCCATTTCGATTTTGTTAAGATCAACAAAAGTTTAAAAGGGTTTACTGTAAAATAAAATTTTAAATCGAGCATCAAACTTGAGATTTAAATATAAAGCATGTCAATATCTTTGACTATAAATAAAATTAAAATTAATGAAAAACGGATTTAAAAATGAATACAATGAAATGAAAAATAAATTATGCATTTAACCCCTTGAACCCATCTTGCTACAAATTTATTACAGAGCATTTTTTATGTACCTAACATTATGCTTAGACCAAAGAAATTTAAATTTATTATTTTATTTTATTTATTGAATATTATCAAAAACGGTAGTTGTAAGGATTTTAATTAAAAAAAAATTATTTAATAAAATTGCGTTTCAGATTTTTACCCGAAAAATTTACATAAGGTAAACAAGGTTTAACGATTTTTGAGGAAATTGCTTTATTTTTGGATTATTGCCCTTAATACGTGTAAATTATTTTAGGTACAATTTCAAAATATATTCTTTAAAAAGTATAAATATTATGAGCGTACCTACATCTTATTTTTAAATTACATTAAATAACAGAAGCTTTTGCTGTAAAGCCAAGTACGCTGCTGATGCGAAACGAAAAATCCCATACAAAAATGACACAACCAAATCATAAACGAAAAATTTCGTTCTGCTTTTCGTTTTGCAGTACGCTGTTCGAAGAGCGAAATTTATAATAATTGTAGCAGATTGTTTAGAGAAGTCTCCGCTCCTTTTTCGCCCTGAATTAATTATATGCAGACTATTTATTGTGTGCGGAAAAATTACATTTGAGTTTTATTTGTGTGTTTTTTTTTTTGTTTATCATTTTCTTACATCATGGGTTTCTCTGATTTTTTGAGTTTACATATGTTTGATTTTGTTTTTGGAATTAGTGAAACTCTCCAAGGATATTTTCCGTTGTGTTTTCGCAAGCGTTTCGTTGTCTGTTTGGAGGATCACAGAAAATCAATCAAAGAAACAATAAATAAAATTACAAATAAAATCTCGAATGTCACTTTACCGCAGACAATTATAATGGTTCGTGCAAATAATTCAGTGCGAAAAAGAGTGGAGACTTCTCTAAATAATCAGCTACAATTATTAATTTCGCTCGCTGCAGAACAGCATACTGCAGAACAAAAATGAAAACGAGATTTTTCGTTTATGATTTCGTTTCTTCAATTTTTGTAGGGAAATTTTCGTTTCGCTTCAGCTGCGTACTACATGCTTAAGCATTTTAAAAATTTGTAGGGCTTCTAAATTTGGCTCCCTCAAATAATTTGTATACAAATAATATAGCAGTCTGAGAGTGTAACGCCATCTGTTAGCGATCTTATTTTCGTAACATCATCTTTTGCGATACCATTTTCGTGAGGAACAAAATTACAGTAGTGTTTGTCCTTATATACTCAGAATCAATAGCCGCGTTTTATTATCTACGGATCTAGATCGGGATCATCTTTTAACGCGTAATACAACAACAACTTTGTATCCTGCTCTGTATCTGGATCTATTTTAAATATCCGAAAATAAGTTTTCACTTTGGCGAGTAGATGGCTCTTTAGTCGGTAGGGAGTACAAACTGTAGTGTAAAGAAAGAAGACAGTATCTACATGAAAAATAAACAAACATAAGAAAAAAAGAGGTGAGCATACAACACTGTTGTCATTATGGATGAGAACTTGTTCGCTAAAAGCAATTGTCTACTTGAAGGAGTTATCCGGAAAAGTTGGTTTCACTTTATCTGGCATTTAAGTCCACCTTCAAATATTTAGGCCTATTCTGCCACATCTGTTATTCTGCTATGAACCATAAAAGATTTTCACCATAAAAGATTTTTTATAATTGGTATTCAGAAGTTCGATCTTTTGTAAAATTCTGTTATGAAACTTCGAAAACGAAATATGCAAGCAAACAGAACTAAAATCTGTTGTCAATTGCAGCTGTTCTAAAACAAATTCATTACTGACACATAAATTGAAGTGGTTGTTTTGTTCGCGAATTTAAATTAATTTTTTCAATTTGTATTTGTAATTATAGTTTGTTTATATTAGAGAAACCTCGAGATCTAGTGCAATTGGACAGATGGAAATTCGCACATCGATCATCAACTAATACGAGCTTAAGTTATTGATTCGAGCACAATCATCTCGGTTCTGGCTTCGTATATATGAATAATCCCAAAGAACAAGATCCTGGCGAGCTGGTAGATTTTTACCCAGAAATCTCTCTCTTCGGTAACGATGGAAAGAAGAAGAGTGACATCATGATCAAGTATTTCTTCGTGTATCAAGACAAGCCGCCAAAAGTAAGTGGCGAACCTAAGCTGATTCCCATCCCGTTCATTTGATCTCGCCCTTAATGAACTCAGGATCACGGCTGGGGATTTCCAGATCCTGGACAACATGCAAGTCGTCTTGAGCCAGTTTCACTGACAAAGTCGAAGTCAAGCCCATTAGGTACTCGTTATAGAATGCCAACATATAAAAGTGAGTTGTTGGGAATCGTGGTCCATGGGAGATGCCACCACCCTTGAATAAGGGTGAACGAATGGATGAATGTCTGGCACGTCCACCACCCTTTTGTTGCCATAGCTTACGGCCACCACCACGCACTTCCGAACGCGATTTCGTATGAGCAAAACTTACGTAATGATACTTTCGTTGCCATTCGATGTTCTCTTGGATAACATCAACTCGTGGATTGGTGGCAAACACGTGGGGATGTAATTCAATCAGACCGAGTTACTTCTCTTCAATTGTATCGGATGTGCACGAATATTTATTGGTTTTTTGGATTATTGTTCTAGCGGGAGGATGAGAGCTGGAGGTGGTTGGGTAACTTTGATGGTGGTCAGGTGTCGCACGGAATTAATGAGATGTTTTGTTTTATTAAATAAATTAAAATCTTTTATGATAAAAGTCACAAAAATTTGTCTTTTATTCTTTTATTATTAATAACAGATTTCATAACAGATTTTGGCAAGCTGAATACTAAAAATTTGATTCATAAAAGATTTTTTGACAGCACAAATGTTTATATGGAAATTCAAAACAGAATAAAAGAATAACAGAAAAAAAGATCTTGCCGAATAGGCCCAATTACCTCACAAATACAAAAGAAAATTTTAAATCGGTTACCTAGTATTTTTTTGTATATTATGTAAAAAATTACGCGGTAGAATTACTACAATTTTTAATTTGTTCCTAATTAGTTTATTCTGTGTCTATTTCTTAAAATTTAAAAAATATGTTTCTTTGAATTAAATTCTCTAAATATAACTTTTCAAAACCAAAATGACTGCTTCAAATCTGACGGCATTTTTATGTTTTGTACCATTTTAAAATATGGCTACATATATTAAGTTAAATATTTGAAACAAAAAAAAAGAATTTTAAAGTCGAACTATGCTATTTTTTGTGTTTACCCCCATTTTACCCTATTTAAATATGTATAGTTAAATTTTAAGCCATCGATTTTTTCTCAGTATTTTTGCATTTTGGCAACAAAACTCAAGAATCCTCTTCACAGATTACTGAGTTACGAAATGGCGCAGCGTGTGTTGCTTTGAAGTCCAACAAATGGCGCTGGTTTTTAAAAAAAATTAATTTTTGTCAGAATTTCAAAGTAATTGATGAAGAACTTTCAGAAAAAAAATAAAGAACAAATGAAAATTTAAATTTTAAATTACATCACCATATAAGATTAACCGACAAAGCTGCGAAGAAAACTTAAATTTTAGTACTTTGGGAATTTTTCACAATTTATCTCAAATGACATATTATTTCGTAACTTTAATGAATCATTGCCAAAATTGTGTAATACAGTAATTCCTGCTTAAGAGGAATGGCAAAATGTCACAGTCTCTCTTTTTATTAAGCGGGTTTTTCACTGAAACGAACGCCGCTTAGGTAAGTGAAAAAACATTTCAGCTAAGCGGATTTAAAAATTCAAAGACAGTTTTGACATTATCAGAAATTCAAATGTCATTTTTCTGGTGAAAATTTGTCAGAGGTGAAAAATTATGAAAAGAAGTAAAAGCGTTCAGCTTTTCTGTTAGCTTAAATTTTTTTTTTCACTTAAGAGAGTTTTTTCAATGAAAAATATAATAAAATATAAATTTTAATGGAAATATGTTGCATATATCAGGGTTTTTCACTTAAGTGAGTTTCGCTTAAGCGGAGTGTTTTATTGGTAATTGGTTGACAAATACCTACTCGGGGATGAAAAAAGTGTTTCATTTAAGCGGGTTTCTCTCAAGCGTGCTTTACTGTATCTAGCTTAATTATAGTTTTAAATCACATCAAAAGCTGCAAGTTCTTGCGATCCAGTTGTATTTTCCATTTCAACTGTGATTGAACAGACTCATCTAAGTTTTAATGAAGATTTCTTTAACTTGCAACAAAAGTATCGTATATCTATACTTAATCCATTTAAATTTCTTGTTTAACATTTCTTATACTAACAAGGATAGGTATACGCAGAAAGAAGCATATATGTACGCTTGAGAATGTCCTCGAAACTGGTAAACCATTCCAACTTTCTAGGCACCTCTTATATCCATATATATGCATATATATGTACATATTGTGTTGGTAACATATATAGCTACAAAATAATTTCCCCTATTCCCAGATACATTCCAATTAGGTACGAGGAAAACATCCATGCGACATTAACACGACATGTACTCTTGTAGCAAGATTATTATTATATTTGCAAACACCATTAGAAGAACACAGCACACATGCTTACAGTTGAAATGCACAGAAGCATTAAATGCATAATTCCCAGAAGGTCGTAATTTAATTTAGAAGCTCTAGAAAACCCCAACCAACGGAATTTCTCTAAGCATTTTCACGACCCTTTTTGTATACACTTACATATAGAAGAAGCATGATGATGGTGGACCGGAAAAAGGTTGAGGAGTGTGTTCGCTCTCTAACCACATCCGTCCAAAGCATGCAGCAAGAAGCGAATGGAATCCTGTAATGTATGGCGACCGCAAATCGTTTGGCAGGGACGTAACTTGCAATAACTTAACTTAATGTCTTGCTCTTTTTTTTTTATTTTTTTTACTTTTTATAGTGTTGTCCTTTTTTCGTCGTTCAAGCTTCTCCCGCCCTCTATATCAAGGCACTACAATTGTGAGCGACAAAAAAGTAGTTTGTGCGTTCTTGTAAAAAAAAAAAACGAAAAATCTTCAGGGTATCCAGGCCAAGTAGAGGGAAAAGTGTTAAATTGCAAAGGAAACCAAACTGAAGACTTTTAGATTAGGAGGAAGGACAAGCGAACATCACCATGATGATGGCCTCAACAAGCAAAACCAACAAGGACATGATTGTAGTCGTTTTGTGTTTGTTTTTTTTTTTTCTTGTTCTTTAGGGTAAGTATTGGTTTCTTGTAGAAAAAAGTTGGACGTTTTATTTAAACTGCAGAGAATAACATAACAATTGTGGATAATCTTATACATCTTTATGTATATAATATACATATGTATGTGTGTAATTATCATTGTATCAGTTTGTGCTTCTACCTTCAAAAATAAAACTTAAGTTATACTGGATAGGAACATACGTGGAACACATATTTTCATCAAAAAATAAGTACTAAGTTGCCGTTGTTTTACATGGAAGATATTACTGAAGATTATGGAACCCGCCACATTTTACTCCTGGGAAAAAGTGGACTCACACATTTGTCTAAAGAATTTTGGTAGGAATTTTAAAGTAAAATAATCGTATATGCAACGCCCAGGGTTCTAAACGTTCTGTAGACTATAATAATCTTCAATATGAAAAGAGTGAATCTGACTCCCGGAGCCGAATTCTTACTTTTATCGGTCATATTACAAAAAATTCTTTTGGTTTAGAAGTAATGGGCGTTTGGTTTCGTATAGAGGCGTGGAAGTGGGTTATTTTTTAACAATCAAGAAGAAGAAGATGTTTTAATCATATAATGTAAAAATTAACTCTGGTAGTTCTCCGAGAAATGCACAACTTAACTAAACAAACTTTGCATTTCAGACTAAAACTTCAGTTTCGTGTGCATGTGCTTTTTTTTTAATAAATTCAAGTTTTCTCCGAAAGGCAAAGTGCAACTGCTACGATTTTGCACATACCTATACCTACATATGTACATACATATAGTTCAAATTAGACATGAACAAATCTATGAAAACGCGTGTATACTTTATAGCTATATAATCCACCAAAAAGTGGTCGAAATTTTTTTTTAATTTTAAACTTTATAGCCGGTCCGACCGTATTTTCACAAAACTTTTTTCAATTTTATTATTTAAAAAGTGAAAATAAAATTTATAGGAACTTCAAACAATCCTTTTAGTGAGGAATTTTTTTTAACATGATGCCATCTGTTGCCAATCTCATTAACGTCAGGGAAAAAATTATTCGATTGTCAATTCACAATAAAATAACATGTTTTGTCCTTCCCATCCAAAATGGAATCTTCAGATGTCGCCACCACCCCTGGATATATGTAATTTCCAACTTTTTTCGTCGAAATTTCCTATTTTTAGCTGCGTTGAGTTTTTACCTGGGACCGAATTACGGACAGAACGACACGTGAGGGAAATTTCATACGAAATATCGAATATCATCGATATTCCCCTCACGTGTCGTTCAGTCACTGATGCCGTAATTCGGCCCCTGATTCCTGCCGACTGTAAAGCTTCGATTAGTCCGTCAACGTAAATGGTCCTTAACGTCACCAATAATATCATAAATATGCTGGCAACGTTGAACGTATATTTGCTAACCAATTCAAACGTTGAAAATCACACGAGTGACACCATCCAGCCAACCGTCAATGCTGCCTCAAAATACTTTTCAACACTCCGAACTCTGTGAACGTTGATGCGGAATTGACTGCCAAATTTGTAAATTATAAAAATCCGTTGAAGAATATCTACGATTTTGATGAATTAAAAAAAAAAAACATCTACGAAATCCGATTTTTTTTGTTCAGGAAAAATACGTTTTTAGGACTTTTGGATGACATTTGGGTCGAAAAATTCAATATAAGTAAAAATAAAGCCCAACTGCCTAACTGTGAAATTCCATTGAAAGATGGCTACGATGTGGGTGGATTAAAATATTTTGAAAAAAAAATCCAAAATTTTTAAATTAAACTTTTTGCTCCGAGAAAAAAAAAAATGCATTGTTAGGGCATTTAGGTGACATTTGAAACAAAATATTTGATATATGTTCATATATCTCAAAATAAAAGGTACCAAATTTTCATTAAAGGTCAACTAATTTCAGGAATTGGACAGGCTTAGTTTTTTTTAATAATTTTTTTAAAGTTTTTTCCATATACAGTAAAACCCGCCTAAGAGAATAACCCGCTTATCTGAAACAATTTTTACGTTCCCGAGTATTTGTCGACCAATTACCTTAATAATACTCCGCTTAAACGAAACTCGCTTAAGTGAAAAACCCGCATACCTGAAACATATTTTCAGTTAAATTTAATATTTTTCATTGAAAAAAACTCTCTTAAGTGAAAAAAAAATTAAATAGAACAGAACAAAAAATTTGCTGAACACTTTTACTTCGTGTTTATTTTTCACCTCCACCAAATTTTCATCACGAAAATGACATTTGAATTTCTGATATGGAATTTTTAAATCCATTTAAGTGCAATTTTTTTTCACTTACCCGGACTCTGCTTAAGTGAAATTTTTGTTCACTTAAGCGGGGTTCGTTTAAGTGAAAAATCCGCTTAAGTGAAAGAAAGACTGTGACATTTTGAAGTTTCTCTTAAGCGGGTTTTACTGTAGTAGAAATTTGCTAGCACATCAAATGTGGGATATTCGAAAAATAAAAAAATATACTATCTAAAAGGTCACTTAATCCTTAGTAAAGATCAACTATTTTCAGGAATTGATGATTTTTTTAAATTAAATAATTTTTTTGAAGTTTCTTTCAGTTCGTAGAATTTCCTAGAACCTCATAATGTGGGATATTCAAAAATATTTACTATTACTGTCACTTAATCCTCATTAAAGGTCAAATAGTTTCTGGAATTCGTCAGCGCCATTTAATTTTTAACAATGGCGCCCAACGAATGAACGGCTCAGAGCCCAGAGATATATTGAGACTTCAAGGTGATGATTTTGGTTTACTAAGGTCATCCCCTTGGACTTGCAATTATCTCAAAACAATTTTTTCTCCAAAATTCAAAAATTCTTCTACAGCTTTCCGACCTAGAAATTGTAAGCATCTTATATGTGGGATATTCGAACGAAGTTTATCATCTGTAAGGTTTAGGGCCAGTTTCACAGTGCACACTTAGGGCCAGTTTCACAGTGAAGTAAGGGTCACTTAAGTGCCAAATATGGAAAACTAATTCCCAATTTCACAGTATAAACTTATCGGAATAAGTGACACTTAAGTCTCCCATGTTGGCCACTTAAGTTCCACTTACTCAGGTAGTAAAACTGCGGTTAAAGTGCCAAAATGGGTAAATTAAGTGCAACTCATATATTCCAGTTAAGTGAAACTGGCACTTAACAAAATAAGTGGCACTTAATTTTCCCATTTTGGCACTTTAGCCGCAGTTTTACTATCTAAGTTAGGGGAGCTTAAGTGGCCAACATCGGAGACTTAAGTGTCACTTATTCCGATAAGTTTACACTGTGAAATTGGGAATTAGTTTTCCATATTTGGAACTTAAGTGACACTTACTTCACTGTAAAACTGGCCCTTAGTGTTCATTAAAGTTTAAGTGGTTACTAGAATTGGATATAGATTTTTTTTATTCAAATAATTTTTTTTAAGTTTTTTTCAGTTCGTAGAAATTCCTAGCTTCTTATCAGTGGCGTAGCGTGGCAGGGGCAAGGAGGGCACAGGCCCCGGGTGGCAATTTGCTTGGGGGCGGCAATTTTTTCCAAATATGGGGGCGGCAAATTTTAAATATTTCCGGGAGGAAATTTGCTAGGGGCGGCAATTTTTCAAAATAAAACAGACGTTAGTGTAAAAGATTTGTGTATATGTATATGCTCTGTTTTTATATTTTCTTTTCATTTAGATCCATTTTAGGGGCGGCAAATTTCAAAAAATCCGGAAGGCAATTTGCAAGGGGGCGGCAATTTTTAAAAAATACTGATTAAAAAAGGCGTTAATGTTGAAAGATTTTTGTATGTTTTATATTTTTTTTTTGTCGTTTGGATCCATTTTAGGGGCGGCAAATTTCCAAAATTTTCGGGATAGAGTTTGCTAGTGGGTGGCAATTTTTCAAAACATGTATTTATCAAAACAGGCTTTAGTGTTAAAAGATTACTGTATGTTCTGTTTATGTATTTTATTTTCATTTGGATCCATTTTTCTTCCAATTCAGTTCAAAGATATTAGCTATTTAAAAGATTTGGAGCGGTGACACAGCTTAACAGCCAATAATTGCAATTATCCTTCAATTTTAAGAAGGAAAATAAACCTACTCCGTCACTTTTGAGATTTAGTACTAATTTTTTTCCCACACTGAAAAATTCAAAATTTCTTTAGCCAAACCAAAATATAAAAGAAAATGCACTGTGTTATTATATTTTGTAAATATAATTCTGAATGTCTGAATCTGAATTCTATTCAGTTGTGAAACGAATAGAAATTATGTGATGTGTTTTAAAATAATTTTTTTTTTGTTAAAAATATTAAAAATACGGGTTTTGAAAACTTGTAATTTTCCTTAATTTTAAAACCTACTCGGGAAATTTTCGATTTAGTTCACTTTTTTTACAAGTCGCTGCTCCGAAATTTTAGTACTGCGGTTCGAACCCTGCTCGTATGTCGTAAGAGTGAGACTACAAAAAAAAAAAAATTTGGTTTGTTTTCACTGATTCGATGTGAGTTGACTCATATACATATAAGCACACTTTTATCACCGAAAAATTTTAATTTTCAATAAAATTTAGTAATTATTCTAACTGACAATTCCTGGAGTTATTGATCGGTCATTTTTATCCGCTTGGGGATGGGGCAATAGGCTAGAGTGTGGCAAATTTTATTTAGAATTCTCAAATTTGCAAGTTAATTTGTTCTTCGCTTTAGAAAGTTCAGTTTTTATATTTTCTGCCTATTTTTTACAGAGGTTGTAAGTCAGGTATAAGTGAATAAAGTCAATTTTTTCGTATATTTATGTTCATTCTCGCACAAAAAAAACTGAAATGTCAAATGGCACTTTTTCACAATATAATGTTAGCATTTTTTTTAAGATGGCAAATTTTACGAATTTGTATTACTGGTAAAAAACTAAAAAAAAAAACAGTCAAAAATTGTTCTGAAAATGTTAAAATAGGTAATACAGTTTTGCTTGTAATATCTGAATCTTTAAAATCAATAATTAAAAAGTTTCAATTTCATCTAAAATCACCTTTTATTGAACTGTAAATAATAATAAATAATACTTCAATTGTACTTTCAATAAAAAAAACTAAATTATAACAATTAGGTAAGTTGTTTCACTTGATTTTTTTTAAACAAAAAAAAAAATAAAGGCATCCGAAAAAAAGTTGTTAGGGGCGGCAAACAATGACTCTGTCCCGGGCGGCAATAAACCACGCTACGCCACTGCACTTAATCCTCATTAAATCTCAACTAGGTATAGTTTCTGGAATTGGTCAGCTATATTTTTTTTTTTTGTCAAGGTCGTAGAGATTGTTACCACATGTTATGTGGGATATTCGAAAAAAAAATATTTTAATTATTTTGCATTATAACGGGTGATTTTTTAAGAGGTTTAGAACTTTTTTTTAAAAAAAAACACAAAAAATTCGAAAAAATGAATGAAATATTTATTTGAATCGATAGTTTGAACCTTGCAATTTAATGTTTAAAGATAATTTCATGCAAATGTTGACCGCGGCTGCGTCTCAGGTAGCCCATCCGCTGAGTCCAATTTTGGCATACTCTTTCACACATATCGGCCGGTATCTCACGAATGAATGCATGGATGTTGGCTTCCAGTGCGTCAATCGAAGCGGGCTTGTCCCTATAGACATTAGCCTTGACATACCCCCACAAAAAATAGTCTAATGGTGTCAAATCGCACGATCTAGGCGGCAAATTGACCGGCCCGAAACGTGAAATTACCTGTTCACCAAACTCGCCTCGCAATTGCGCCATTGTTTCGCGTGCTGTGTGGCATGTGGCACCGTCTTGTTGAAACCACATATCATGCAAGTCAAGAACTTCCATTTCGGGCAAAAAAAAGTTTGTTATCATCGCTCGGTAGCGTTCACCATTAACAGTAACGCTGCGATTCGCATCATCTTTGAAGAAATATGGCCCAATAATGCCGCCGGACCATAAACCGCACCAAACAGTGGCTTTTTCGGGATGCATTGGTAGCTGTTGCAATGCTTCTGGCTGATCTTCACTCCAAATGCGGCAATTGTGCTTATTTACGTACCCATTCAACCAAAAATGAGCCTCATCGCTGAACACAATTTTTCGATAAAAAACATTTCGAACCGAGCACGAATTTTGATAGTAAAATTCAATAATTTGCAAGCGTTGTTCATTTGTAAGACGATCCATGGTTAAATTGCAAACCAAACTGAAGCTGTTTGACAGTGACACAAGGTACTAAACACACGTCAGCTGTCAAAACCAGTGTTGCCAAAACCAAACCAGCTAAAAAATCACCCTTTATATTTTGCTTCCCTGATTAAAAGTAATTCTGCCTGCACCAGTGGTAAGAAAAAAAATTACTTCACCGACAGTCCATCTTGAATCAATCGGATATCAGTAAAAATAGTAATGTTGAAACTTGTAGTCGCAACTTCACTTTCCCAATTCGTTCTGGAGTTTAATTAAACTTTAAAATATCTACTGTAGAAATGCAGTGGTCAGCAGGCGTAAAAAAAAAAAACTTTTTTATGTCAACCACTCATTGTCGAGACATTCGTTTCAACTTTCAACCCCTTTTTTTTTAATAGTGTTATGGTTCTTCGACAAGGACAACGGTAGACATACTATAACCCTTTTTTTGTACACAACTACTGAGGGTTATAAATGTTGATAATATACTTCTGGAGAATGGTGTTTTTTAACCATTAACTCTAGGTATATGTGTTTTATTTTAAAAGACCAAGTTCCTGCGACAAAATGGTAGATTTTATTTGGTTTCCTTTCTGTAACGAATTATATATAATATGTATGTATTCCTACTTTAAAGGGTTACCAAATTCCACTTAAATTGCTTTCAATTTAACAGTAACAATTAAACCGGAACTTCCTTTATGGTTTTTAAGTTCAGCCTTTATAGCTTATGTACTGATGTGTTTTTGTGAAAGAATATTGTGAGAAATTATTTATTAATTTAACGATGAAAATTTAAATGCAGGTTTTATTGTTTTTTTGCGTGATAATGTTGTCATTGAAGATGAGGCTCATGTTTTAACAGTTACAACTCTCATCTATGTTGTAAAGTGGTCCTTATAGGCAGCTTGAACACGAATTGATCAACATGTAGAACGTTAAGAGCATTTGGCTCAACTCTTGTATATTTGTAGGTTTTTTTTTTTTTTTAACTGTATAAAATATCTGTTTCGTATATAGTATACCTATACTCGTAGCAAATATATTTGAGAATAAAAATAAATTACATCACTCCATGCAACATGCACTGTTTTTTATATATGTACCTATACCTTGCGAGTATTATGTGCGGTGTATATGTGTAATGTGTATATACATCTACCTACATACATTATACTGTATAGAATATCATCACGTTTCAATTACCCTTTCGGGTGTGCTGTAACCCAGATATAGACTTACAAATACCCATAAATAATGGTGTAATACAGTTAAGCAGGCATTTAGTATGTTGAACCATGTTTGCTATCTTTTCTGCATAAGAAAACAGATACAGGGTAAGATTTCGCGAAGCACGAAGATTAAAAGCTGTAATATCAAGGGATGAGTTGAGTATAGAATAAGTGTAAACGAGGAGAAGGATGTTATAGGTATATTCATTTGTTTTAAGGAGTTAAGACATTTCTTCTTTTCTTCTTTTTTTTTTTTTAAATTTGGATAAAACCTTTAATATCTTAATATCCATTAAAATGATGATGCGAGAAAAGTTGAGGAATATGAGTATTGTCATTTACATATTATAGGTATATCTACGAACCTAGAATAAATATATACTAGCAGGTGAGGTGATGAGAATGTTTTAAGCATTTATAAAAATAGGTAGGTAGCTACTAGATATGATATGGAAATTATATTTAGAAAAAATAAGAGCATTTAAAAATAAACAGAAGATTTTAATTACATGTATATGAACTTTTTAACAAAGTAGGTTTATTTGTAGGTATATTGTGAAAAAGTAAAATTCTGTACAATTATGACGGCACAAACTACAAAACACAAATTTATGTAATCACTTTATTTTGATGTTAAAAAAAAACGGTTATTTAATTTATAAATATGTATGTACATAATTTATATTCACATAAACAAAAATTAATAAGAAACATTAAACTTTTAATTTTAGATTTTATCTCAAAAAAATATAGGTATAAAACTATTTGCTGTAGGTACCGATCTGATTTTTACGGTTACATTTCTTTTAATGTTTCATCTTAACGGAGAAACAGATTTTCGTCGGATGATCTGCAAATTAAGCTGTAAATCGTGGGTGGCGCATATATTAACGCTTTAATAGCCTTTGAATAATAATTTTAATTCAAGTTTACATACCTATAATCTATGTTCCTATATATTTTTTAGTTTATTTAATTCATTGATATGCTATACAAATTTAGATACAATATCTTATTAAAGAGTGATAGCTTTCAAATTTACAAATTCAAGAATAAAAGCTAACTTTAATTTGAACATACAAGCTAAGATCAAATATATAAATACAAATAGTAAAAATTAAATTGAAAAGGAAAAACTGAGTAGCCTAGAAATTAATTTTAGAACTTAAAAATTGGTAACTTTAATTTATTAAATGTAAAATCTCACGTTGACAACAAAGAAAAGTAAAGTATTATTTTGTTTTGAAATATTTTAACATTTTCAAGTCTCCTTATATCACTTGGCAAAGAGTTCCATGAGCGTATGGAGTTTACAAAAAATTGTCGCTCGGATGTAAGGCAGGTATGTCGTGGGACGTTAAGCATGTTGAATCTGTTTGAAGCAGAGAATTTTAATCTATAATATAGATACTCAGGTTGATGCGTCTGTTTTATGCTGAAGGGATGAAGAAGTGTTCGATACTGTAGAAAATGTTTAAACTGTATATTGTATAAAGTTCCGGCAAAGCCTGGAGATGTGATGTGTGAATCTTTTAAGACGATAAATGTATCTTATTGTGTTGTTAAATGCAACAAACTATAAGTATTCGTCGACTCTCAGCTTCACAATTACAATAAATTTCACCGTGTTTCTTACTCAGTTCGTCAAAATCATTTCGAAGTGCGGATATATGATCTTTTAGTTTAGTTCAGTTTTGACATCTGTTTTGACAAGTGTCGCGTTAAGTGTGTTAACATCATTTTTAAGCAACATGTTTACAGAGTCAAAGTTTAATTGAGATGATTCAATTTTTGATACTAGTGTACATATCTAACTCAGTGATTTCGTTATTTGATTTTTGTTAATTGTGCCTTAAATGTTAGATGAAATACGTGCCATAGTTTCTTCCAATTTCTTGGTAATGAGTGAATTTATCGCAATTGTAATGTTTTCTTTTTGTTCCTTCAGTCTTTCGTCCATTTTTCTCCACATTTCGCTGTCATCCTCAAAGATTTGTTTAGTATTTTTGAGAAACAAATTTGCTGTGTTAAGTGGAGAGTTTATATGTTTTGCGACCATTTATACCAGAACAATTTGAAATTTTAAAGGAAAATTGAGAGAAAAATCATCGTGAATACACCAAAAATGTTATTATTTTTTTCTGTTTTTTTGCGATATATTTTACATAAAAATCACTTTTATAACTAGGTGATAAATGATTTCAGCACTTAAAACACGCAAAAAACGCGCCAAAAAATAGAGTTACTTTTGGCAAAAATTGTTTATATAATGGTTTATTAACAAAGAAAACTTGATATAAGGTATAGCCGATAAAAAGTACGTCTACTCGCTAGCTTTAATTACTTGTAACATTTATTTTATATTTATTTACATACATATTATGTATATTATATTTTTTCAGAATTGGCTTTAAAAAATTAGGGAAACTTTTATTTTTGATGAGTTTCAAAACAGAGCAAAGAAAAGAGATTACTTTTTTTTGATTATTTATGAATCACTTAACTTTTATAGCTTTTTTTCCATTTTAACTTATTTTCCTTTAATAATTAATTGTTTATATTAAATTATTTCATTACGTTAAAATATTATTGTATTTATTATTTATTTATGTAACTATGTATTAGCTATTTGATTTATATATTTGTTTATTGTTTTATTCATTTAGAAATAATATATGTACATATATGTAATTTAATTATAAAAAAATTTAATTATATTTTGTATTATTTTATCGATTTATTCATTTACTTGTTGATTTATATGATTTTATGTAACTCTAACACGAGCCAGGACGAGACTTTTTTTGTAATTCTTCTCAGTCTTGTTAAAATTGAAAAACTATAGAATCTGCTTAATATTTGAATTGAAAAATTTAGTTTTATAGTTTAGAATGCGAATTTTAGGGGTTAAGGGTAAGAATTCTCAAAACTTTAGGAACAAATTAAGAAAACCTAAAACTAAAAATTAAGAAAACTTAAAATAAGACAAAATTCCGAAAGCCCAAAATCACAAAAATTTCATATCCCGAAAAATACTTAGAACGAATTTGTCATTTTGTATAATTTTTTGAAATTTCTATCCGAAAACCCACAAATCAGAAAAACCAAAATCCAGAAAACACAAAAACTCCATAATCCCGAAAAAAAATTAAGCGCAAAATTGACATTTTGTATTAGTTTTTAGGATTTCGATTTTGGAAAAAACAACTATAAATGTAAACGAGAAAAAAAAAATTTTTTTTTAGATATAATCTAAAGTTTAAATTGTGTATTTAGAAGCGTAGAATTTTCACTGAGTGTGTATGAAAAAATTTCTTACAAATAAAATGTGTAACATTGCAGCACTTTAATTTAAATATGAATTAAAAATTTATCTACACAACTTGACTGTGTTATGTTTTCGTTATTTGAAGTTTTGTTTTTGTCATCTTTTAAATTTTTGAAACGATTATTTTGCTTTTGTTTAAAAAAGAGTTTCGTATAGAGAAGATGATTTTAAAGACCTAATTATTTTGAAATAATTTAAAATTTTGTTTTTAGATTTAATAATAAGAATTTTCCTGTCAGGACTCTGGGTTTTCTGGATTTTGGGTTAATGGGATTTGGGGTTTTCTGGATTATGGATTCAGTCCATTATTTGATTTTGTATATTATAAAGCTTTTCTTCCGTGACCACTAGACTCATTAAATTTCAGTTTAAAAAAATACTTTGCTGTCTCTGTCTCGATCTCGTCTCAAATGTTTTAAAGAATTTTGCATCTCATCTCAGTGTTTAATTTATTTCGATTTGTTTTAAAAGAGATAAGTATATTAACATACCTATATAATTATTAAATATTTATATATTACAATTCCCCCGTTTTTAATTTTTTATATTGAATTACTTTTTTTTTTGATTTTATACAAAATAAAATTATTATATAATAATTTACATATTATTTGAAGTGGTTTAAAGTAATTCAAAATTATCTAAACAGATTGTGTAGGTAAGCCTTCATCCATCTATGTATAAAATAATATAATATGTATCTATCCTCATATTTAATATTTAAGTAGATCACTGCATGCAATTTTTCCAATCCTACTTTAAAATAAAATAAAATGAAGCAAGTGCTCAAAGCATAAAGTTGAGCAGGTGCTATGAAAATGGTAGTATTTAAAAATTTTATTCATATATCACATGTATAATGTATATAGAACCTGCGCTCCAAAAAGTTTAGTTTTGAGAAGCTGCTCCGATTTATTCATACCACCCATATGTTTGTTTTTGTATACATGAATAAGATAGATATTGAAATTTTATTATCTATTCTCCTTTTTTCTCGTTTTGTTATATGAATATTAAATAAAAAATAAATACACAAGGTTTATATTAGAAAATGCGAATATATAGCATAAAATGAATGAAGAAATAAACTTTAGTTTTTTTTTTTAATTTTTAGGTAGGTACTTACCAACAGGACTTTCTTCATTCCAAAATGAATCGTCCAGTGTGTAATCAGCTTCTGTAAATAAAAAAAAAAAAAATCAGTTGGTGGAGTAAAAGGAAAAATTTAAGTAGACAAAAATTTGTTTTTAAAATTAACATTTTAACCAGTTCCATGTGCACAAGCAAAGCACTTCAGTCCACACCCTCTGCTCCACTAGAAATTCTTTTCCATCTGATACCCCTCGATATTTTTAGCAAACAAACGGCCGCAAGTACATACAGCTATTCGTCTTAAAGCCTCCTCAGAGTGGATCAACGACGAAATTGGTCACTCTTCAATTCCGAATTCATTCAGATCTTTTTCAAGTAACATCGACTACACTATACCCCAAACAGTTTTTAACAAAAACTTTCAAGTTACCATCCCACCAAGAACATGCTTGGGAGGATGAGGCCTTCTTGGAAGATGAATCCATTCATTTTTATACTGATGGATCGAAAACAGTCGATGGGGTTGGTGGAGGCGTGTACTCAGAAAGACTCAATTAAGGTCTCTCATTCCGTCTTCTAAATCATTGTAGCGTATTCCAGGAGGAACTTATATGGCGATTAAAGAAGCTTTATCTTGGCTTAAAGAAAACGTGATATCAACAACGGATATCCGTATCTTCTCAGATAGCCAAGCTGCGATCAAATCTCTGGACTCTGTTCCTACAAACTCTATAAGGGGCCAAAACTGTCGACCATCTCTCGTTGAGATGGTGAAACAATTCAACATTCACCTTTTTTGGATGCCGGGTCATAGAGACATTCGAGAAAATTGTAAAGCTGATGATCTATAAGCCAAAAGTGAAACAACAACACCACTCTTAACCGTTAAGGAAAGTATTGGTATACCAATCGCTACATGTAAATTTATGCTAAAGCAATTGATTCTATAAAGAAGGTAAACCAGAGGTGGCACAACCTCAACACCTGTTTGGCGACAAAACAAATTTGGTCAAAGCTGGATCTGAAGCGCTCCAAACATTTGATATCTTTAAGCAGATTACAAATTAGCTCCGTTATAGGTGTCATAAGCGGACACTGTCGAATAGGTAGAAACGCCAAGCGACTAGGCGTCTACTCAAACGATTTCTGCAGAAGCTGCATGGATGAAGAGGAGGAGAATACTATTCCTCACCTTCTCTGTATACTTGTCCTGCTCTATCGCAAAGACGTAGACTCTACTTGGGTAAGTACTACTACGACGATCCGAGTAATCTATAATAGCAAATATTGCTATAAGCAATCTTACACGCTTATATAAGAAGCTCAAAATGATTAAACGAGTAGGCGAAATCATAAAAATTGATTTCTGAAGTTGTAGCTATAGTTAAATGGTTATTTGTTGCACAAACCAAAAATTTGTAGCCCGGATAGTTTCAGAGTTATTAAAATTTCCCCTAAAACAAATCTGAAGTTAGCGGTAAAAATAAATTAAATTATACGAATTTTTAAGTTTACTTGACAACCAAATTTTAATTTTTTCATAATTGCTCTTGAGTTGTTAAAACCTTGATTCAAATAGATTATTTTATATTCAAGTATCAGTTAAAATAAGTCTGAAAAAGTTAAAAAACGAAAATACGAAAACAGTAATTCTTCAATTTCTTCTTGATGGAGAAAATAACATTTAAAATGCTAAAATTTTTGGCAACAAAAAATTTTTAAAATCTCATTTTTTTAAGATTTTATCCCCCAACTTCCGTTTAATTTGGACTGACCAGAAATGAGCTTCTTAAACTTAAAATGCAAATAAAAAATGATCCATAAAAGCTAACAAAAAAATATATCTTTTTCGGGTCAGTTCCAAAATGATAAAAATAAGAGTTTAGCCAAAATTTAGAATATTTTAATTTTTACTTTTATTATATGCTTCAGTCTTTTTTTTTTTTGCACATTGGCATCACTGTTTTTAATCCGTATTTTTTCATTTAAAAAAATCGTCTTTTTTGAACACTAATCATTTCGTTATTCATATAGATATACGTTAATGGATACACGTGCCTGGTCAACGATACACGTTCAAAATATTGTAGTTACAAGAAAACGAAAAAAAAAAAAAAAACACAAAATATGGACACTCAAAAGTGAAGAAAAATAAAATATGTAAAGGAAACTATCTGTAGCAGTAGTTTCCTTTTAGCATATTTTAAGGATACACTCGGTCGGTCGGTGGTTACAATGCTTTCTTTCTAACGGTGAAATAAAAAAAAAAAAAAAGTCATAGGTATGTATGTCCAATGCACATAGTTTTTTTTGGGCGCCAGCACGAAAACCACAACTTAGTCTCGGGCATGGAATTTGAAAATATTTTAGCAGCAACGTGCGGTGTAGATATGTAAAAGTGTAAATCTCGTGGTATACCCAGTTGGGTATAATCTAATAAAAAAGAGAGAAACGAAAAATAACTCATCATAGATGCAAGGATAAGAAGAGAATGTAAAGATTATACCTACGTGAATCTGATTTAATGGGAGTTTGTTAGAAATCCTTGAACAGTATCTCTTGTTTTTTTTTTTTTTTTTTTTTAATTCAAACTCTTTCTTAATACAAAGATTTATACAACGTGATAGCCTCCAGATATATGCATAAATTTTGAAAGTGAATGCATTACTTCTCTAGTTTTACTATTTTTTTCAAATCTGAATATCATAGGTTTTTATATTATTTTTTTCGGAAAGAAAAAATCACAATACCTTACCTACCTTTAGCAATCCCCAAACACAAATTTGAATTAAAATTTTAATTTAAGCTTTAAATATCCTTATAATTTTATAATAAAAATAAAATATAAAAATGTTAAATTTTAACTTTTAACATTTGTATTATTTCACATTATTTGAAGCGTTAAAGGTATATCACTTTGATAGCCTGGGGATGTCCTTAATCGTTATTTAATGAAATAATAAAACATTCAACTATGCATATATGTAGGTATGTATGTACATAATATATTCTCCCACAACGTGTCTTGAAGCAAAGTATAAATTCTGTTGAATATAAACAAAGTTGTTATGGTTATCCTTTTCATATTTAATTTCGAATTGCACGTTACACTCCTCTTTCAATAAAATAATAATTGCATTCCGAACATAACACAGCATTAAATCGATACATATAGCTATAGCATATTACAATAATATTATATCGCTGAGATTGGAATAGGATATATTATAATACCCACAATTTCAACATGTGATTTAGTTTGGTGTTAGTTCAAGTGTGAAATAAGTTTTGAATTTGCACACAAATCAAATTGCAATACAAGAACTCAAGCCAGACGCTGTCGATGAATGTATATCTACTCTTATATAAGAGAGAGGATGGAACGGTGCAATGCGGTTCGCTTCTTCTTCTTCTTGAAGAAAATTTAAATTGCACAAGGATGATGCGGGACAGGATGTACATATAATAGTATATTCTGCGCGAGGATTATGGAAATGATCTCAGTAAATTGCCAAATTACGATGTTGGCCACGAACGTCTTGCATAACTGAAATATTCGCACATTGCAAAGTTGGAATGTTTATTGCAAAATGTTGATGTGGAATGATGCAATTATGTGGAAAATTATTATTATTATTATTATTATCGCATGAGATATGGGTATAAGTGTAGAGCTTAAGCATGATTACATATTAATTTCGATTACATTCTATTTGAAGTTCGATAAAATATTAATATCTTATATCCAATCACAAGATGGAATTAACACTGCTGAAATTGAAGAACTCTTGCTGTAAGAAAAAAAAATAAGTAAAAGAAAGTATCAATATCATGGTCCATATGTGGATCATACAAAGAAATCTATACCGGTCGATAATTAATCTCATTCTAGGTTTTGACAACAACAAGGCAGTTATGACAGATGCGATTTATAAAAACCCAACGCATAGAAAAAAAATTCCCACCATTTTTGTTGTGGAAAAAAAAAACACTGGATTCTTTCTGACATAACTAAATATACTTAAGTACCTAAATGGAGCACATGAATTTAAATGTGAATGTGAATGTGAATGATATCAAAAATTTGCGACGTTGAAGAATAAAATTTCCCTTATATATATTTCTAACGAAGCCAATGTTGAAAGTTAAAATGAATAAAATTGCAATTATACGTTTGTGCACACACTAATTGCGATTTAAACTTCAACGACTAAAAAATCGATTTCAGAACCAAAAACAAAAAAAAACATAGACTTACTTGTTGTTTTTAACCACAGGTTCTATTTTTTTGTAGCGTTTTTTTTTAGTCCCAGGATAAAATTTATCAAATATATGGAAACAAATAAGACTGTACGCATTTGTGATTTTAAAAAAGTCATGTCACATAATCTTCTATTTTTTGCGACCGAAAAGGTACCTATAGTCGCTTATAGGGACAAACAAAATTTGTTATTTGTCTGTATGTATTTTGATGCAAACCAAGAAGATATAGATTGCTGTTACAACTCAGTAAACAGAAAAATATTTTTTTTGAAAAGAAGGACGAAAGACTGTTGCTCTCTCTCTGCGGACGCTGAACTATAAATTCACCTCTGAAGCTATGAACTACAGGGAAAAAATCTACAATGGAAAGCTTAATTTTTATCTATTAGCAAATTTTTTTAAATTTAACTTAAAGCTTCATATAATTTTAAAATCGTTGAAGCGGTTTTTTTTTAATTTTGTATACCTATGTACAATTTTGTTAATATTTTTAAGAAAAAAAAAATGATTTAGGTAGGTACACAGTTTTTAGCCTTTATCAAATCGGGGTTAAAAAAATGATTAAAACAAAAATTCATCTATTATTTTCGATATATCAAATTTAAAAAAAGGCAAAAAAAATATTTTGTATATATTATGTAGGTACCTATATAAAATTTTGTAAACATTTTTAAGAAAAAAATTGATACACAGTTTTTTTTTAGCCTTTATCAATGCGGGGTTGAAAAAATTCATCTAATCATTTTCGAAATATTGAACATTTGAATTTTTTTTAAAAATCCAAAATTTGTTTTTTTTTTTTTTTAATTTTGATTATTTAAAATTATTTGTGAAATGAAAAAAGTGAAAAATTTTGAAAAATATGAAATTAAAAAAAAGTCGGCAGAATAGAAAAAAGTCAAATGTTTTTTTAAAAAAGTCTTGAAATTTAAAAAACTGAAAAATTTTATAAAACAATTGAAATTTTTTTTTTTACCTTTTGAAAAAAGTACCTATAGGTCAAAAATTGTCTGTAAAATCTTTCCATTTGAATTGGATCAACAAAATATAATGATGATAAGATGATAGTCGAAAACCAAAAAAATGTTTCTATGAGAGATATTGTTTTTAATCGACGGATAACATTTTTTTTCCAATAATATGGTAGATCGTTCTGATATTAGCTTACATAAAAATTTTAATTAAAATTAAAGGAGTCGTTATTGAAAAAAATTAGATTTTCCTAACCGGTTTTAAAATACTTGTATGATGGGGTTCTGAGATCTTAGCACCTCATATAATATGAGATATAGTAAAAGCTCTACTTGCGGACAGCTCCAATAAGCGGAGCTAACCCTTAAACCGACACATTTTCGAGAACAAAATTCTTTTTCGAATTTCTCATACAAATTATACTTTCCTATAAACGGACGCTCTCATAAACGGACGCGGACACCTTTTCTTCCTCATTTTAGGTAGAAAACCTCCCATACGCGGACACATAATTTTATTTAGGGATTATTTTTTACCAACAACTGAAACAGACAAAATACAGAAGCAGTATTCTCAGTATAAAGCAAATTCATAGAAAATCTCTGATACCCGGACGCGAAGCCCTAATAACCGGACAGAGCGATGTTATGTTGAAAGCTTATTAGGGGATTTCCCGAGTAACTTAATTAGTACCTAAGTTGGTATAATTTTGAGTGTGTATGGTTCCCTTTTCTCATCCGTTCTTGCAAAAATGTTTGTTTTTTTTTTAGCCACTATATAAAAGACTTTATCTATGCACAGTTCATTGCATATATGTTTTTTTGATTTATTATTTTAAAAACACATGCAGAGATTTCAAAAAATAAAGAAGATATTCATATTGATGCAAGGTGAATCCAATGTTAATCAGAAAAAATTTTCCTCAGAACTGAGAGTTACAAAATCGACCACATGTGCATGGAAGGGCCAGAAAACTCTCGCAGATTGAAATATTTTGAGTGTTGTAATTTTTGTACAATAAAAATTTGATATATGAAGGTAAAAAAACAAGTTTTTCTATTTCTTTCCCTTTACCGGACAGTTCTCATAGCCGGATAGAAATTGGGGGACCATGAGTGTCCGGTTATTAGAGCTTTCAGTTTATTCGCAAAAACAGTATGTATAATTGGTCATAAAAGGTCAGCTATTTTCAAAAATTGGTCAGACTTGGAAGGTTTGTAATCCAATCTTAAACTTTTTCAAGGTAATTAGTACTTTTAGGCTCCCCATTTTTGGGATATTCGCAAAAAAAGTACACCATTTGAAAGACTATCGGATCGTGATAAAAGGACAGTTAGTTTCAGTAATTTGTGCAAGCATAGTTTTTTTATGAATTAAAAAAAAAAAAAAATCAAGGTCATGAGCGATTTGTAGCACTTTTATGTGTGGCATATTTAAAAAAAATGTATACCTACACGGTTAAAAATTCTGGCATTAATTTTAATATTTTCAGGGTTGTATATATGACAACACCAAAAAATGTATTAAAGTTTAATACATCGTAAATATTACATTTTTACTTTTAATACAAAAATTATTACATTTTTAATAGAACTTTATTAGAAAAAGAGAGAAAATTTCTCACAAGAAAATTTTCTCTCAAAAGGATATTTCTTTTGAGAATTAATGCAACACAGAAAATATTTTGAATACATACTCGTAATTCGTAATAGCTATAATAATGAATGTGTATTTTTGCAAGAGTACCTATTTATCTTTGTATGTCATTTTATTTCCATTTTGGAATAATTATTCTTATTATTTTTATTAGAAAAATAACATTCTTTTCTCCATCGTTTTTCAGAAATGAGAATAGAAATCTTATTGCGATTGAAATTTTGTCTACTAATTAACATATTGTGCCTCGAAAAACTGCAAAGCGCCTTCAAAATAATGCATATTTAATTTTTTTTAATTTTTATTTTTCTTGCTTTTTAATACAATATTAACAAATTTTAATCTTGGGTGTATTAAAAAGTGACGCAGTATGTTCAAAATGTTCATATTCAATATGGCTGACAAAAAAGAGCATCGAAGCAAGAAAAGGGCGAGGAGGTATTAGAATGTAATCAAAAATGATTAGAAAAATTCTCATATTTGAAATGGCAACTGAGAGAGAAATTTTCCCTCTCTGCAAGGGATATGTTTTATTCTTTTGGGTTAAAATCGACTCTTTTTTGTATTACAAATGATATTTTAATACAAAAATATTAGAATGTAATAAGAATTGATTAGAATTTTTTTTTAATATTTCCCTAGTATTAAAATGTAATATTTGCTGTATTGCATACGGCTGTAATACAAGAGTTGTATTAAAAAATACCCCAGAATTTTTAACCGTGTACTGAAGGGTAACTCAATCCTCATAAACGGTCAGCTAGTTTCAGAAATTGCTGACAGTATAAGACTTTTAATTTGTGAAATTTCTTTAAAAAAACGGCATACCATTTAAATGGTATACCTATACTTAAAAAAGGTCAGCTAGTTTCAGTATTTGGTCAGCCATAAACTGCTTTTAATGAATTTTTTTTAAGTTCTTAACATAAAAATACATCAAATATAGGAATTATTTAAAGAAAGTTCTTAGAATATTTTTAGTGCATGACATATTTATATACAGCTAAGTAAAGTAAAATAGTATTTTTACTATTAATACTAATATGTATTTTTTAAATCAGTCAAAATAATTGTTTTGAGCTTTTTACTCAAAATGAATATTAAACATTTATAATAAATAACGTTTAAACTTTAAAGGTCTTTTCAATTAGGTATTTTATTTGATTGATGAAAGGTATACATATGTATACTGGCGCAGGGTCATAAGTCAACAGGCCAAAAATCCACAATGGACTTCTGACCCATTATGGGTGGAGTACAAGTCCACAAATCAATTGTGGACTTATAACCCACCCTCATGAGCCAGAAGTCCACAAAAAAGTGGATCAATATTTCATAATTTTAGAAAGGAAGTGGGTCATAAGTCCACAAATATTTTCTGGAATTTTTTTAAAATTAAGAATTAATGTTTTATTATTTTTTTTTTATTATAAAGTAGAAGTGAAAAATTCGAGCGAATGTGAGGTTTGTATGGGGGGGGGGGGCATGCTGCCCCCTGCAACGATGGGCCAAAAGTCCACAAGTATTTCCTGTGGACTTCTGGCCCACCAAGATGGGTTATCAGTCCACAATTGATTTGTGGACTTGTAACCCACCCAAGTGGGTCAAAAGTCCATTGTGGACTTTTGGCCTGTGGACCTATGACTCTGTGGCATGTATAGGTACGAGGGTGGTCGTTATACCGACTTTTTTTTTCTTTTTCTTGTTTGGATTGATAAAAATATCGCTATAACAGAAAGTATAATTCAGTTATGTTTGTAACTTTTAGAGTTATTTTGTTCTTGTTGTTCTTAGTTCAATATTTGGAACTGTTACACCCATTTTATTCACACGATACATCCAGATTAAAACTTTAATCCAGATGTAAAGTATACAAATCATCATCATCATCATCACCATCATCATCATCATCATCATCATCATCATCATCATCATCATCATCAATATAATAAAACGACAAACACGAATTTTGGGGTACCATTTACGCGGTCTACAAAAGCCGAAAGTATTTAAATTATATGTCGATGGAAAGGTTTTTTTTGCATAGAAGTGCACAAAGCAAACATTTATTAAACAATTTTACCACAAAGACTAAAAAACAATAAAGTAAAGTTGCATTATAAGTGCGAGGAGAGCGAGAACCATAGCAAGAGCCAGAGCGAGACCGAGTATTTGTTTACAAACTTATTATATTTTCGTTAAATGCAATGGTTCGTGCATTTGATATATTCGTTAAGATGGTTAGTGAATTCGAGTGAGGGATTTTTGTGGGAAGAATTTTATTTCTGAGGATTTTTTTCTGTTGTGTTGGATTTTCGGCCATTGGTCGATTTAATGCAAGGAAGCATAAATTATGTATAGTTGTAGGTATATTGGTTTGGCATGGAAATATTCTGCAATCTATTGTGTCTCTCGCTCATTGGGTGTTGCTTTTTAAATTAAAATAAAATGTGAGCAAAAAAGGAAGAATGCCTTCAATTTGTAGATGTAGTGTGAGGGATGTTTAAGCTGAGGCGTGGAACAATACATTTTTATTCACTAACCATCCTAACGAATATATTAAATACACGAATCAATACATTCGACGAGTATTATTTTCGATATTAATTTAATTGGTCTTTATTGACTACTTCCGGGATGGTCTTGGGACCAGTGGTTCTGGGATCGGCTAAACTCAGTGCTGCAGGAAATAATAAAAAGTAGCTAATATAATAATAATAATTAGCCCAGTTTTTCTCCACGCTCAAGACTGCTTTTAAACGATGATATTATTCTTGCGATTTTTTACTTAATGTTGGAGTATCCACCTCCAAAAATCGTATGCATCGAAAAATAAAGTTTTCTAGAATTTCATGTGAATTACAATATATTTTCTAGAAGTTGTTTTTCAATTAGACGATAATGTTGTTAGCACTCGAGTTTCGGGGGCTGGACGTACTAGTTCAATGTAAATACATCCGGATTTAAATTTCAATCTGAATGTATCGGCGTTATAGATGTTTAGTTTTTTTTGCTCTTGAGTTCTTTTAATACATATCCATAGAAATTATAAGCTTTATTATTGAATTTTCTGTAGACGCCGCTGAAAAATTAATTAAATTTGTTGAGCTTATTTCCGGCCCATCGAAATGTAATTTAATATTTTCAGACTGTTAGTCTTATATGCATATGTATACCTTATAGTAGGTATAATAGATAAAATTGAACAATAATACAATTTACTGAGAACTTTGCAGTTAGTCAAATTTTTGAAATGTTTAAAAATAATTGGAATTGAAAATAAGAAAATATTCTATATTCGAGAAAGAACTGCGGTACACAATTAATTGATAGTAGTTGCACCGTATGCACATCTACTCATTCGTAATAGGTATTGTACATCGTGCTGCAAAAATTTCATGTGGACAATCAGCGCACAGAATTTACTCAAACACAAATTTGTATATAGTGCATTGATTTGGACTGACAACAATAATTAAAGAATTTCCGTTGAACAAAGCTTAAGGCGATGGATATCAACATTTTCCCAGAGAGAGCTTTGTCAAAATTTTATAGTAGGTACCTATAAATGGATCTGCATATAGCACTCTATGTAGGTATAAAGCAAATGCAATCTGTGTTAGAACAATGGTTTATGTATACTTATACTCTGTGTCCTGTGCGTCAATCTTAATTGAATTCCAAAAATTACTTAACACAAACATACCTACACACAAATTATGTACACGATATATGTATGTATAACTAACATTAACAGAAGGAACAAATACATATAGAAACATCAGTATATATGTACCATACCTATATAGTATCTACACTGGGAAAACTATAGATATTCCAAAACATGGCATCCGACTCACACAGAAGATGAAAACAGAATCACTTCCTGTCCGCTTTTATCAGTTTACAAAATCAAAAGTTTTAATCAAGTTTGCTGCAACATAAAATGGTATAGGTATATGTAACCTTGTAACCCCCTGAGAAAAGGGTTAAATTATAATATACATGAGACTTTTAATACAAGCGTGGTGAGGTATATATCTTGCAGATTGGATATTCTCTGGAGAATCGTCATTTCATAACGTCCTTATCATTGTCGCCATGTTGTATAAGATAGTCTTTGATGATGGGCCTCTGGTAGTAACTATTCTAGAAATTGAAAGGTTATGATGATTTCGGTGCAAATTGTCTCTCATCTCAGAAACAGCGAGGGGAACTATTTTTTATTTTTCTCACATTTTACAGAAACGCTTTTAAAGGTTGAGGAATTTAAACAATTTCTGTTATTGCTTTGTCAACTAACCATGCTACAGTTTCTTATTAATATCGAAGTTCAAAATCTTAGGCTCAATTTAAAAGACGTTAAACGGGTCATTCATTTCGTGGTTTCAAGTTAGTAGCGCTAGAATTTGACACCTGTCAAACTCAGCTGTCATTTGAAGTATTATAATATTAGTTGAATGTCTCCCATTTACAATAATAGATCGCTTAACAATCGAACAACGCGTTAAAATTATTAAAACTTACTACAAAAGTGGTGATTCAAACGTAGCCACTTTTCGCGCATTACACGAATTGTCATAATCGACCGACTACGCAAACAATCGGTAAAATTGTGAAAAAATTTGAAGTGAGTGGAAGCGTTACTGATGTCGTAAGGACTGTGCATTATCGTAATGTACGCTCAGTCGAAAATATTGCTGCTGCAAGCGCAAGTGTCGCTGATGATCCGAATTTATCAATTTCCCGGCGTTCGCAGCAATTGAACCTATCGTACACCTCACTATGGGGTAATTTGCATTTGGATTTGCATCTTCACCCTTATAAAGTTTAAATTACGCAACAATTGAAGGCTTCTGAGTGCTGACCATTCACAACGCCGAAGATACGCTCCTTGGGTGTTGGAACAATAAACAATAAACACCGATTTTTCGTATAACATTTTCTTCAGCGATGAGGCACATTTATCACTCGGTGGGTATGTAACCAAACAAAATTGCCGCATATGGGAGCTCAGAAAACCCACAAGTGATCGAAGAAGTGCCGTTGCATCCAGACAAAGTGACTGTTTGGTGAGCTTTATGGTCGAAAGTTGTCATTAGTCCGTATTTCTTCGAAGATGCCAATGGGCAGACAGTTACAGTCAATTCGTAGCGATATGGTCGAATGATAACCGATTCTGTTTGGCCGGCGGCGATTCAAGATCATGACTTGGGCGATATGTGGTTCCAACAAGACGGGGCAACAAGCCACATAACATGATCAATTATATGCCTTTATTGCGTGGTGAGAAGTTTCCTGGTCGCGTAATTTCGCGTTTTGGCATCGACAATTGGCCACCAAGATCGTGCAATTTCACACCGTTAGATTTCTTTCTGTAAGGCTATGCAAAAGACCGTGTTTAAGCGAATGATCCCCGAACTCTAGACGCATTAAAAACCAAAATTACTCAAATGTGCGAAAAAGTGGTAAAAAAATTACCTCAAAAGTATCGCATGCTGCGAATCTTCCCAAGGCGACCATTTTAATGAAATTGTTTTTCTCACTTAATGACAAAGTCCAAGCTTTATAATGAAATAAAATTTTCATCAACAAGGTATCTTTGTGTGTATTTTATTTAGCCTTATTTTCGCAGCCGAAAAATGAATGACCCTTTATTATGGTCAAGTCAAACTAAGATTTGACATCAAAAACATTTGAAACAGGCTGAACTTGACTTTTCATTTTAATATTCCTCATTCCTCAACTGTCTAGGTATAAGATAAATGTATGTAGAAAACTTTGTGTGTTACTTACCACCTTTCCCTTAACGATTCACCATAAAATTTTGCCCAAGGGTATAACAACTTCAATTTATTTATTAAATATAGTCTTGACTCGATTAATATGAAACTCAAGATATAAACTTTTTATCTGTCGGATTTTTTTTTTGGAGATTCATAGAGCAAAAAAAGTCCCAAAACGAAGCTGATATAAAGTTCACTTGTAAAAGCTTATTATCTTGAGTTTTATTAATATGATTGTCGAGATAAAAGTCCTAAGACTTAGAGAAAGAAATATGAGTGAAACATAAAATCAAGAAAATAGGTTTCGTTATACGTCATATGGTTTTTTTATAAGTTGAATATATAGCTAGTTGCATTTTCTGAATTACCTACCCTGTAACGTAACAAATATAGATAATATTATATGTAATACAATTTTTGTATACCTAGATTGCTTGAATAGAATTAGATTTTTTTTTTTGTCGATTGATAAATTTGAAAGAACGACCAAGCCAATTCTAAACTATAATGGCTATCATTTCATCCCATTATCATACAGTCATATAGAAATGTCGCACTTTATACAGACCAAAGAGCACTTTTTGGCTCGAGCAATATGAAGAAATATTGCAGTGATCAGAAAGCACTTTTGAAAATACCACTGGGCGTTTGTGATGTCCATTAAGCGGATAAGAAACAAAAAAATATTATAAAAGAAAACATGTATGAGGCTATCGTGCGCCTTCTATTCACCACATTATTGACATTCCCATCGGGGACAAAAAAAATCTATGGTCTAAAAAATAAAAAAGATAAAAACAGCATGGAAATAAAGAGATATCCTTGACCATCTATATAAAGTAAGAAAAAAAGAATTCATTCGAAAAGGAAAACGCATTATATTTTATATGGCCACAAGGAAATGGGTATATACGAGCGCATAAGCCCTGCGTGATTTTTGTTTTCATTTCAAAGGATATCAAGAACAGAATTAACGTTTAGCAATCGCAGTGTCTTTTATATTTGTATTTTGTTTGTTATTTTGAACTTTTGTTTTTTTTTTCTTTTGTATCAAAAAAAAAATTAAAAAATATAAAAGAAAAGAAATGCAATACAGTGAAAGTACTCATAACCGGACACTGGAGGGACGTATCCGTTTATGAGAAGAAAAAATGAAATCGAGAACCTTTAAAAAAAAAACAAGTTAGCATATTCATATTTTAGAATTTTCTTATTATAGTCCGAGCCGTTTTGTTTAGAATTTTTTTTTGTTGGTTAAAAAAACTGTCCAGTAGGATATTAACACGACTTTATCAGTTTTTGACAACGTTATTGTATTTAGTATAAAATTAGCCCGGCCGGCGGGCGGCGTCGAAATCAATTTTCATCGTCGAGATATTCGAGACGAAAAACAATTTTTCAAGAATGTTTAGTATTTTTCGAAATTATGTTCTTTGATTGTTTAAAAAAAAAACTGTAAATTGAATTTTTTTTCAAAAATCATATAAAAAATTAAATATTTCATCTTGTGTAGAATGAAATTAGTACCAATTCAATATCACCATGTATGTATTTGTTTTCAAAATAACCAAGCGGTAAAACATTTTATTAGTGTTATTTTGAAATTTATACGTCAATTGATTTTTTTATAAACCCCATCAATTGTCAGTTATAGAATTGTGTTTAAAATAAAATTATCCCAGCATCGATAACATTGTTTGTTTTTGAGATATTCTAGTCGAAACACATAATGTTCGAACTATTTCTTAGTAGTTTTGTTCTGCAATTTTGTTGTTTAAAAAAAACTGTCAATTGCCTGTTTCTACGAACTTTATCAGTTATTGACTGTGTCATTGTAGGTATATGTAGAATAAATTAGTCCGGCTTCGAAATCAGTGTTTTCTCAGAAGATATTCGAGCCAAACAACGTTTTTTGATGTGTAAACATCTATACTGGCATGGCGGTAGGGTGAAAAAAACGTAACGTATCTTCGGATCGTTATTGTGTTTCACGTTACGTTACGTTACGTATATTTACACATCTTAACCGTGAGTCCCGGCACTCACACTTTTTTTTTGTTTTCTATTGAAACAAAAATGTGATAATTTTATTTTAAGTCACTACAATTCTTCATCACGTCATTACAATGTGTAGAATAAAATTAGTCCGAAGTCATTGGCATTTTTTTTCTCGAGATATTCGAAACGAATGAAAATTTACAATTTGTTTTTAAATTGCTGTTGTAAGAAAACCGCTAATTGAATTTTTTTGAATTTCATTCTGCACTTCATGACGTTATCTGTAAAATAAAAATTTTTTTCAACTCAATATCTCTATTCGTTCTTGAGATACGGTTAACGATAGAATGTATTTATAACGAACATACGAATGTACGAACATATACGAATGTACGAACGTACCTACACAGTACACACACACATACAGATTACAGATATCTCTCTAAATATGATGGATTTGGATTCTTGGGACCCCGAAACGTCGAGATATGTCAAAATATTCGATTTGCCAAATCGCACCAATTACAATAACTTCTAATGTCAAGTTAAAAACACTACCCGGGTAGAATTTGCGACTCGGTATTGCCTTGGCCCCAGCTAGTTTCGCCTTGTTTATGTCATGGGCCTATCGAGCAGTAACTGGCTTGGCCCTTGCTAATTTGTTAATGCTCTGTATTCTGTGGGCCTTGCTAGCGGTTCCCATATAGGCCCTAGATAGATCTTCCTTTGGCTTTGGCTTTGGATAACTAAAAATTTAGAGATTTTTAGTCACTAGACTAAGCTAGGGCCTAGGTAGATTTTTACTGAAACCCATATAGCCCCCACCCCTCTCATATTAGGGGTGTTTGAGACCGCTTTTCTCTTTAACTGAAATGTATAGAATTTAATTTAATTTTAAAAAAACTTCACTTTTACTTACTTGGTTTCTCCGAGATTTGAACTCGCGTTCCCCCAATCAAAGATCCAGCACGCTACCCACCAGGCTGATTTGCGATACAGAATAGGGATGTAAAAATGTTTATGAGTTGATTCTTCACGTATTTGCTATATGGACCTTACACAAGTTAAATTGGTCGTTGGGAATGCCAATAAAGAGGCGACACTATCTACGACCAATATAACGCCAAGAAAAAGTTCCATGTCTAGGCTACATCAAGTCTAAACTACATATCTAGGCCCACTCTTAGTTACACCTGATAACGCCAATAAAGAGGCGACACTGTCTAACGCCAAGATAACGCCCAGATACAATTCCTTATCCAGGCTACACCAAGCGAAAACTATTTGGGTCCCTTCCTGTTTTTATGAGACAGCGCCAATAAGGTGGCGACACTAGCTAGGGCCAAAATGACACCAACAAAAGTTTTCATATCTAGGCTATGTCAAGTTAAAACTATCTAGGCCCAGTCTAAGTTACATCTGACAAAGCCAATAAATAGGCAATTCTAGCCAGGGCCAAGATAAAGCCAGAATAAGATAAATTAGTCAAGATCACCCAGACCTGCGCCTGTCTAGTCCCAGCATAGGATTTACTAAATAATGGCCAATCTAGGTAGGGCCACGCTTAAAAATTGTTTTTCCTAGATAATGTTCTACCCGGGTTACCTATTCAATAACGTACAATTTTAGTATTTTTTTTTTTTAATTTTGAGTTCGAAAATTAACTTTTCAAAAAATATTCACTAAACTAATTTGATTTAATAACAAAATTAAAGAATGTATTTCTGGCTTTTAAAAAAGATATATCTAACATTTACATAACACTGAAAGAGTTGCCGTTGTTTTTAAAGATTCTATTTAAGTAAATTTTTTTAGAAAATTCAAGATGGTCGCTTGAGTTCAGGCCCTTTTTTTGTACATAGTACATAGCGACTTAGAGCCATCGTTGGAGGATGCATTATTGCGCAGTCAGTGGCTATTATAACGTGTTTTGTATTCTTTGGGAACTTTGTTCTTAAAGTAGAAGTAAGGCTTAGGTTTAAAAAATAGCGATCGCAGCAACGGATATGAACGAATTTGTGGTTTTGAGTCAAGCTATTTTTTTATTGTAAACAAATACACAAACATATTTTAATGAGAATGCACGCATTTGCTACAAATAAATAGCAACGTTTAAAAGATTATTTTTTATTTGTTTGTCGAATAATAATGCTAAAACGGAAATGTAAGAAGACTTTTATTTAAATTGCAAGTGCGACCAAAAAACGCTCAAAAAGAAATATTTCTTATATTATTATTTTATTAACTGGGATTTTAAGTCTCACGTGTATGTGTACGTGTGCAACAAATTTCAGACTATTAAGCTTCATATTTTGGTATCATGAGCGGTTATTATTGTTGTTTTTTTATGTCCGTCATAGAACAAAAATGGTGGGATTTTTTTCGAATCCGGTGGGATTTTTTTAATCACATCTGGCATCACTGTAAACAACCCAACATGATTATTATTAACTACCTATTTTCAAAATTGATTTACTCACACTTAATATAATAAAATAACTAAAAATACACCTTAATTAAATTAAGAGATGAACTTTCTAAACATTTTTCTATTCAAAATTTAATGTATGCCGGATAGATTCCTCGGTATTAAGAAATTAAAAAAAAATATAATTTCACAATGCTTTGTTTAATATATTTAAGAGGTTAAACTTCCAAAAACAATTTATATGTTAATATTGTATGTATTTATATAGTCTTTGGAAAATTCATTCGAAAAAGATTAAGTTTAAAGTTTACAAAGCCTAAGTAAAACCAAACAATTAAGGGACTCTACATTTTAATAAAATTTTCATTTATAACTTTGTTACAAATTGAAAACCTTTTATTCATCTAACCTTTAATATATTTAATAATATTTATTTTTTTTTCATTCTAAAATCAAGTCGGATATAAAATGAAATAAAAAATTATTATCTTAAGAAAAGATAAAGGTTAAACTACTCAAAATTCACAAAATTGTAATTAGATAAAGTGAGGGTGCAAAAAGAAGAGAAAAATATATTTGACGAGAAAGTAAAAATGCACATAATATTTCCGGGTATTTAATTTTGCTTCATGAATAATTTGCTGCTTAATGAGAAGCTCAGAAAGGAGTTTGGTTTGTCTATGATGCCATCCTCTTCGTATTATTTTTTGATCGTAAAAATGATGATGAAAAAAAAAATGAAATCCTATTCACAGAACATATCTATATACCTATGTACATCTACAATCTACATAGGTAAAGTTTTCTTCGTTAGGCTTTATAATATTGCCATGGTTAAGAGTGGAACATTCAAAGACCTTAACGAATTGAATTGACACCTGGAATATTCACGCCGTGATCAAGAAGGAGGGGAAAGACCAATCTGGTAGAGTGAATGTTGCTATTTACACAAACGAGATTTTCTTTTAAGTCGAGTATCATTTTTTTTTCTTTTTAGTTGTTAGATACTTTTTTTTGTGAGTGATACTGTTTTTGTGGGTGAATATTTTTTTTTTTGTTTTTTTAAATTGGTCTGTTGAAAATATAATTAGAATTTTGATTTTCATTGGAAAAAAGATTTTCCAAAAATATTACTTTTTCTATCTTTCAAGTGTGGAAGGGCGTTTCTTTTAGGAGGAATACCTAGGGGTAGTGTGGATCATTAACATTTTAAAATTATTTTGGAACAGTTTAGACATATTGAAAGTGATTTTAAAGCACCCAAACAAGATTCCCTTAAAAATAAAATTTGAATATTATTTTTTTTGCTAAGATGTCTGTTTTTTCAGTACAACCAAAAATTACTACCGAAAAACCTTTGAAGACAAGCAATTGTCCGTCGATAAACATTGGAATTGGTATTTAAAGTTTCTCATGAAAATTGATAATCAGAAAAACCCATAACATAACTATTTAATAAATAATTTTTTGAGATTATTCAATCTTTAATAAGGATACCTTTTTTCATTGCTTGGACTAATTTTATACTTTAGATAAGAAAGTCAAAATCCATTGTTTTTTTTTTTTGTTAAAAAATTACGGTTTGAATGTTTCTGAGAAAAAAAGTAGTTTTGTAATTTTCTTAAAAATTAAAAGACTTGCAGCAATTTTCTGGTTTTTAGAATTCTATTAAAAATTAATATGAGTATCGAAAATTATAACGTACATTTTTGAAAAAAAAATGTTTTTTTTTTGATAGTTTTATTTTCAAAATTTTGAGCTTGAAAATAACTTACCTTAACAAAAGAAAAAAAAATTCTTGTCATAACATTCATTTTACGATTTTTATATTCACTATGCACGCACCAAAATGAATGAATAATATCAATATTCATTCAAAATTTTGCTTTTGTAATAGTTATTACAAAAAACGTTTTCATGATTTTTGCCTTTAAATTAGTGTATTAGCTCAGAAGGAATAAACATTTGACCTAGAAAAAATTTTACATGTTCGCTTTTCTTTCAAAATTCGTTAGAGGAGGTTATAAGGAGCACATGGGTATTTTTTCGGGAAAATCGGACTGGAGCTTAAGCCGCCATCTTGGAATTTTCTTAAAAAATTGAATTGAAATAGAAAAAAAAATATTTAAAAACAACGGCAACACTCACAGTGTCATGTTATATCTTTTTTTAAAGCTAGAAATCCATTCTTTAATCATGTTTTTAAGTAAAATTATTTTAGTGAATACTTTTTAAAAATTTAATTTTCAAACTCAAAATTTTGAAAAAAAAAATGAAAAATTTGGAAATTAATTTATTTTTTTCAAAATTTTGCATTATTAAGTAGTGTTTTTGTATAATAATAATTTTACATATTTCAATAATTAAAGATATAAAAATAATAAGAATTCTATTAGTTTTAATTTTTAATATTCATTTTTTATTTTGGGTATTTTATTTTTTGATTTTGCCCCTCCCACCTTAAGGAACACACACATAGAGTAGCCCAATATCTTAAAATCATGTTCATATAATTTTACCAACAGTGAACAAAATATATGATTTTACCACAAAATACACAATTTTTTAACTTCACCGCACCGCCAAACTCTACCGATTGGTTTATTTCGAAAACGGTTATTTGTATGAAAAAAAGTATGTTAATATTTTTTGTAGGAAATTTTCCAAGCAACAAATTAGTTCTTAAAAATTTGTCTGGACCACTAACCATTTGGGAGATAATCAATAAAAAATTTTGGGGGGCCTTTTGCCACCCCCTACCACTTAAAATTGTAATCGCTCATATCGATGGAGACTTTTGACAGTTTCTTAAGAACACCATGAGCGAGGCTTTATTCCAAAATCCACCGTTCCAGCGATTGACTCGCTCTTATTATTCTTGGTTTTATTAACAAATACAAACTTTATTTAAAGTTTCATCAGCAACTAATTATAGTTTTAAAAATAGTTTTCGTTTTGATTAACCTGCAGTTGTACTGAAAATACAGTTATACACATAGTTATTTGAAGGTATTCAGATCGAAATGTTTTTGATCTCTTTAGATCCAACATTGAAAAATACCTTGACTCCATGCAATACAAACAAAAATTCTAAAGGCCCATCACTACCCCCGTGTTTACCTTGATTCAAATGACCATTATAAGCAACATCCTATTATAGTATTGTCGACCATTCGATATTGTTTAAAATAAATAATATTTCTGTTATCTCTCACAGAACGTTAATTTTTTTTCGATTGAATTTTTTGCTGAACTCCCTAACCGATTTTTAATCAAGTTTTCAGTTTCCCTCAATTTGTTAACATAATATCTACTTTCTTTTGTCCAATTTAATAAAACAAAAAAAAAGCCTATGAACACTATTCGTACCTATAGGTGTAGGTACATATTTAATTTCACTGATGCAATGCTCGGCTAATTTGTTTCAGAATCCAAACGCTTTGCCAGTTTAATATTACGGTAAAGCGTAGGAATTCTAAATCAAATCAAACGAGAAAGTTAATTAAAAAAAAATTATTGGCAACACTGTTTTTTTTTTTTAATGTTTTTTTTATAGGTTTCGATGTTTTAAAGCAAATTTAGCAAAAATAAAAATTTTTGCCATTCTTTTCCGCGGTCCTTCCAGTTTACAGTCACATTAGACAACCAGCTTAAAGCTATGTTGGAGTCAGGTGCAAATAAATAATAAAATTTCACTAAAAACCGATAGGTATATAATAAGGAAAGATCTTTTCTGATCTTTTAATATTTCATCTCAAGTATTCTGAATTTCACTTTCACGTTTTAACCTGTTTACATGCGATAAATACTCTGTATATGCGGCAATTTATGATTCGTAAAAAAAATCAAACTCGAGATTTTGATCAAAAATTCATCATTAAGATGATAACAAAGTCGAAAAATGTGGGTCTCGTAATTCTGTCTGTATGTCCTTTCGGCTGCAGCCCAAACGGGTGGTCGATTTTCTTGAAACCTAGCGTTTTTGGGAATTCCCGACAACATTTTCTTTTAGAGTAAACAATAACGGTATAAATATCGTACAAATTTTTTTTAGCAAATAATGAAAATCTTATTTTTTTTTTTTTTTTAATCTGTAGTTTATTTTCAAAAAGGCTACCATTTGATAAAAAGAAGTTTATCAAAGATGGTTATAAATGGTACCTCCCATAAAACTATTTTTTGATTTTCGATTTTTTCAAAAACGGTTCATCTGAATTGTGATCAATTGTTTACAGAGAATAAAAAAATATAAATACATTTTTTTGGATTTTTAAAAAAAGTTTCATTTTTTTTAAATTTAATAATTCGAAAACGACTAAATGGATTTTTATTAAACTTAGAACCCAGCAGTTTTTTGATATAATCATGGAGATTTTAAATAAAAATTACTCTTATAACTAAAAATAACGGTACTTCGGTACAAATGTTTAAAAGCCGGTAAAGAAAATCTATTTTTTCTCAAAAACGACTCCTACAATTTTAATAAAAAATTTTATGTGAGCTAATATCAGTACCATCTACCATATTATTTGAAAAATAATTTTATATAGATATCGATTAAAAATTATATTTCTCATCCCAAGTAACATTTTGACTCTCATAAGATGCTCCAAGAGCTTAACTAGCCTATAATAAGGGAGATAAAAGTAATCTTGAAGAATACTACTAGATTGTTGTAACACTGTTAAAAGCGTTAAATGACTTAGTTATGCGTATCTTCCAATAAGATTCGCCCAAAAGAGAACAGAGTACCTACATATTTTGACAGTTGTTACTAATTGTTTATGTGACCTTTCTTTAAAATGAAATGAAGCCCTTTAATGCGGGCTGTAGGTCAATTGAAACGTCGCTCGTAGCGCAACAACATCTCTTTGGGGGTGGCCCCGGCGCAGTGGCAGTAGTGCTTGACTGCTAACCTGGATGTGTGGGTCCGATCCCCAGTCTAGGCAGCATTCTTTTCTACATTCCCTCTACTGAACGCCACCCCTGGGATTTAATGGGATAGTCAAAACCTAATTTCTCAATCCACTGTGCCAACAAAAATTTATCCTATTCTTCTATTCCTTCTAACATTTGTCTAATTTATAAGACCCTTGGTCTTACTGGCATTTATATGTTTGTGTTGTTGTTTTTGTTGTTTTTAATTGACCTGCAGCCTGCATTAAAGAGCTTCAGTACATATCTTGGTATGGGATTATAAAGACTACGAACATCTGTTTAGAGCTGAATTTTCACAAAAGGATTCTTATAAGACTGTAAATTTGTATAATCCTATTCCAAGAAATAAAAATTGATTTAGATGGGTATGGTATGTTTCGCAAGAATTGTCTGGCATACTAACGTTTCACGGGGGTTCATTTCGCCGTTTTTCGTTCCGCATTTTGTTTGTTTAGCATTTTGTCATTTCGCATTTTACGATTTGCAAATCACGTTTCGTTTTTTAAATGATTTGACAAATTATCATTTCGCATTTTTCATTTCGCAATTTTCATTTAGTTTTTAGTTCGATTGGATTTTTAAATTTCCGCGATTTTTTATTTGGCATTTTGTTGTTATGCTTTTTTTTATTTAGCAATTTATTATTAGGCATTTTGTTGTTTCGCTTTTTTTTTTATTTGGCATTCAATTGTTTTGCAATTTTTTGACATGTATAAACAGTCAGGTATTTATGGGGGGGCATGCTGACCCCCTGCAACCCCCCTGCTTGGGCACACTATAGGATTTGGGGAAGGTGCGAGGTTGGGTGTAGTTTAAGTGTTGGACAAAAACATTTGGCTTTATTTCTAAGTCAAATTTGGCCTTATTTCGTTTTCGAAATGAAATTAAGCCAATTTGGCTTTATTTCCATTTTCAAAATGAAATAAGGCCAAATTTGAGATTTGGTTTTCTTTCGTTGGGCCTTATTCCACGTCACCGAAAAATGTTTAAAAATTATAACGATTTTCCAAATAAAAACTTACTTCACAAAAAAACATTATAATATTAATTATCAAAACAACTAAACGACGAAATGATCTATCAGCGAAATAATAAAACGGCGAAGCGATATTTTGCGAAATAGTGAAACGGCGAAACGCTATTTCGCGAAAAAAACAATTGGCCAAATATCAAGCAACGTAACAAAAAAAAACGAAACAACAAATTGCTAAATGATTTTTGCGAAATGATTGAAAATATTTTTGAAAAAAAAACGCCGAATGTTGTAATGTAATGATTGAAAAACGTAATGAATAACAAACCAAACGTAAATTGTCAATTGTGGATTGCGAATTAAATGAAATATTTAACGACTATATCGAAACAAAGAAATGCCAAATGAATTTTACCAAACAATGGTGACCCATCTTGCATACATCTCCGTAAATCCGATTTTTGAGTACAACAAAGCATTATTCACGTAAAAGTAATTGAAGTGAAATGAGGTTCTTTTTTTCAAATAAAAAAAACAATAATATTTTGTACGAACGAATAAGAAGCAAGTGTTGTTGTTGGGCTAATTTTTTAAATAACTTGCCGAGGGTAGTGTAGTACAATTTTTTTTAAATATGAAGTGTCAAATTCAGCTTACAAAATTATTTACGTTACCTAAAAAAATAAACACGTCGAAATTTAGAAATTTGTGACCACAATACCTATATATGTGGCCTATAGGGTATCGATTTTCACTATTTAACCAGTACAAGTACAACCTACCCTATCACCAGCGTTGCCGTGAAGAAAGAAGCAGTGAGGGCCAATTAGAAATTTTTTGAGGGCCATTTGACAAAATCTGGGCCAAATATTTTACATAAAAATCCTTTCTTAAAAAATTAAACTATATAGTTTAGTAATATTGGTATTTATTCTTGTAATTTATTTAATCATTAAATTCCTTACATTTAGTTTAAAAAATAATTAAAAAAAAATTACAGATGTATTACATTTTTTTAATAATTCATAGAAATCTTTTGGTTTTGAGCCACTTAACAAAAATAAATAAAAATAACTCAAAATTTAGTAATATTTTAAGGTAATCACTTTAGATTTATCTTAATTCGTTTTACAAGATCTGGCTTAGGAATAAAATTACCACAGTCACTCAAGTTGCCCTGCATAAAATCTTTAAAGCTCATTAACTAGTGAATAATTTCATACGATAAATTTCGACTATCAGTTTTTATATTGTTCAGAGATGAAAAAACCCGCTCAGCAGACGCACTGCTATGTGGAAGACTCAATAAGTTAGCTGTAATTGCAAAAGAAGAAATATTTTTAAATAACTGAGTAACAGCAAAATTTTTCATTTAGTTCAGCTGAACCCACCATTTAACAGCGTCAATATCATCATTTTCTTTATTTATTTCTTCTAAACCAGTTTTGTAGCTCTTCAGCCATTATATTTTCAGTGCAACTGAATAAGTTTGGAAATTTTATTAACAGAGTTGTCAAATGATCAGAAATCAATCTAAAATTGTCACTTTTTTGCTTCAAATAATTAATATCAAAAATTTGAAAAGCTGTTAACAAATTGTCACACAAATTTTATCTACTTTTTAAATTCTAATTGGTCCGGGCAAAGGGCCAAAATGTAAAACAAGGGGCCAAAAGGCCCGATCGGGCACTTTGTGGCAACGCTGCCTATCACCCAGTCCCCACTTGACGTTGAGTTTCGGGACACCCTGTTTATAGGTAGGTATGCCAAAATTTTTAAAGCTGCTATTGTTTTTCAACATTTTAATAAAGTTCGTATACCTACTCTATAGGGGTTGGTCTCAGTTGGAAAAATTTCAATTTCTAAGAAAAAATAAAAATGGATACAACTATACAAAAATATGTACATACATACATGCATACATATATTAATTAAATTTTTTGTTTGTTTCATAGAGTCATTGATATTATGTTGTCAACAACAAATTATTTTTCGTAACTTTCCTTTATAAATTTAGTCTCTTATCTTTTTTTTTTAATATGTCCCTATACTCCGCACTAAATGTGTATACATATAGTTGTGAAGCAAATACGCCATTTTTGTTATCCTTTTTGTTTTTTTTTTGTACATCATATATGTATGTATGTATTTTTGAAATATAACATGTGAATAGTATGTGTTTCATTTATTTCAGCTTCATTCACGTCACGATTTCACCTGTACACTAGAGAAAATAGGAAATGATGAGTATTGTATAGAAGTCTAGTAGCGCCCACATTCATCCTGTTGTTCTTTCTATTATTATCGACCCTCGTCGTTGTGAGATTTTTTTTTTGTTATTATTTTTTTCCTTTTTATAAGTTCAAGACAGAGATACTGGAGTGTATCTGGTACTATTGTAGACCCCATCATATTTCTATTGTTTGTTAGCTTTCATGTACAAAATGGCACATACATAGATGTATATGTACATCCATATACATGGATATATACATACATATATACATGTATGTATTTATATTTATACGGAAACATACCCACTATACCTCGTGAAATATGATGCAGACGATGGAGATAAAGTATCCTTTACGTCTATATTATGTATATACCCTTGAAACAATAGCTTTGTTTTTGTGCTTGTTTTTTTTTTTTTTTCTTTTTTTTGGATTAATGTTTATTGTTTTTTTTTTCTACATTATGTGTTTTGATTTATAACACTACAAACACTATATTTGTTTTTGAAATGCGTTGCTCTTTGCGACATCGAGAGTATAATGAAACTTTATTTATAATAGTAAAACGAATGAATCTCTTATTCGATACCACTTTGCCTTTTTTAAATTGCTCATATTATGGGTGTTGTTAAGGTTCGCTGCTTTACGTAATGTTGTACAGTATCTTATAAGTTTCCTATAATAACAGTTATAGTAATAAAAACATGTACATGTATGTATGTATTTTTGATAGTGTCAATAAGTTCGATTGATTAAATCCTATATGATCCTATTCAACGATTACATAATAATATCATTATTATTACTCATTATTACAATTTATGTAAAGACGAATAGATTATTTGCAGTCAGTTTGTCACGCATAATCTCAGAAAGTATTTAATCTATTTACATGAATTTTTTTGCATAATATTCTTTATTTTAATTAGAATGTTTAAGGCTACTTTTGGTTTGTTTTAATTGGTTTTTTTGAATGAGAATATTATTTTTACGTAGGTACTATGTATATGGTAGTTTATGGATTTCTTAAAAAAAATTGAACTCCAAATTTTGATCAAGCTTGACATTACGAAGACCAGGGAAGGCGAAAAAGTGGATTTCCCAATTCTGTCTATGTGTCTATGTTAGGAAGTCCCCCGAGATTTTTTTAAAGACCAAAAAGAAGGTTACCTACAATATAATTTTTTTTCTAAAACACTATTGAAAATTTTATTTTTCTAAAAAATGGCTAAAAAAAATCAGTTAGTTTTAAATGGGGAAAAAAAGTGCCAAAATGTTGGAATATCTTGAATATGGTTCAACTGACTTTAATAATTTTTTTTGTATCTATGCAGAATATTTTTAAATGTTAAAATGGGACTGTTTTTACTTAAATTTTGAAAACATTTTTTTTGTATTTTTAAAAAGGTTTAAATTTTTTTTGAAAATATTCTTTCATTAATAATTTTGTCGATTTTTATTAAACCATGCGATTTTTTTAACATTATCTATCAATTTTTAAACAAAACTTATTTTTAAAAGCCTAATTTAACATTGCCTTCCATAGCTACAACTGTCCAAAAGCCGCGAAAGGAAATTTTCAAAAAAATTTTGATTTTTTTAAAATATTTCAACATTAATTTTTGATTATTCGGTGTTTCAAAATTTTTTCTTTGAATTTTTTTTAACTTTGAAATTTGAATTAACAAATTCTTAAAAAAATGTCATATCAATTTTTTTCTTAAAAATTTTTACAGAATTAAAATTGTTCTTAAAAATGTTTAAAAGATTATAAATATTGCCAAAAATTCAGATCGATCAATAGAATAGTATACCTAGTACAGTGAAACATCCCTTGGACGGACAGCGTCGGTCGCAACATTTTTAGTAACAATAAAAAAAGTAGTTATACAAGAAACAGACCACAGCTGCGAATATAAAATCCGTTATGCATTTGATCACAGACAGTAATTTGTGCAAATTTTTTGTATTGGACATTTTCAAGTCTGAAATTCACAAGACAAATTCTGGTGTACCACAGGTCTTCGTTTTGTCTCCAATTCTAATTCTTATATTCATATAAAAATTATCTTTTTTTTAAACTTCTTATCCATTAAACAGTTTTGCATAACTTTGTGGGTCCTCTGTTCTACTCATGCAACTCCGTTGCTCCGCTAAGGGAATTTGTAGGCACCATAAGTATTTAAAAAGTTTCCTTGCAAAACAGTCTTTTGGTAGGCTCGCTTACTACACATTGGTACAAGTTCAGAATTATTTACGAAAATAAAACAGTACCTAATATTTTAAAGGGTCTTCCAATAGGGGCTTCTGAAATTTGACAGTTTAGAGCGGCCATATTGTTTAAGCTACATCTGTAAAATTGGCTGTCGTTTATTCAGTCTGTTTTGCCAAATCACCATGGACGGATATAGCGTTTGACAAATCGTGTAAATGATCTGCTCGGACAACGTTCCGCGATATTTTACAGCCGCCATAATCGTCCTATTGTGGTGGATAAAATTTGAGTCCACATGCAAGATCTGCTAAAAACATCGCCGTTGACCGTGAGAGTGACGCTTTAGAATCCGAAGTGGCCGATTTCGCGTCGGTCACAAGAACATCAGCCTTTCGCAGACAAGAACTTGGCGAATTTTGCATCATGACTTGGGGCTGCACCCGTACAAAATTCAACTGACCCAGAAGCTGAAGGTTAACGTCCTTATACAAAAAGACGTGTGTTCGCTGAATGGGCTCTGGAGCAGTTGGAAACTGACCTTAATTGTCATCTTCATATAGATGAAGCCCATTTCTGGATGAATGGGTACGTCAACAAACAAAATTGTCGAATTTGGGACAATGCGAATAAGTCACAAAACCACAGCGGTTCTCAAAGCCAACATGACCCATGCGATTGGTCAAATTCAGCCCGATCTATGCGCCAGAGTCATGGAAAATTTGATATTTCGGATGCGTGCCACCCAAAGAAGCCGCGGTTTACATTTCAACAATGTTATATTCCATACATAATGGCATCAATTGGCCTTTCAAACGAATAAAAAATTTCGATAGTATTTCACACACACTTTGTTTTATTTAAATTTTAAGACAGGAAGCGCTTAATGAAAGACCCTGTATAACTCTTCCAGTATTAACATAATTATTGTTTACAAAGACTCAAAAAATCAAATCAACCAAAAACTCATATATGGTTGTTTAATAAACACAATAATAGTTTAATGTCATAGTATTTACGAGTAGGTATGCTACAACCTATAAATTTATTAAATAACAATTCCCAATAAATAAAATTCTAAATAAATAAAAATCAAAAATATCTAATAATAAAAAGTAAACAGAACCTACTATTTTAGTTTCCAATCATCATTGATTGGCTTGACTAAACTTAATTAAAATTAAACTAATTGACGCAAAAAATAAAAAAACATACACATTGTATATATATATGCACAAATGTCATTTGCTAAAGATAGTCACAACAGAAGGGGTCTACCCACAAAACATACAAAGATATATGTACTATATCTACTTCTATATATATTATATATCCATATTTATTGGATTTTTTTTAATTAAAAATCAAAAGAGTTGAAAACATTTTATGCATATTTAATTCGCACAAACACAATTGTGCCCACCCACGCGAACACACCGTAGGTATAGTTATTTGATTTTAATTGCATTTTCGATCATTGAGCTCTTCTTTTCTCTAGAGTCACCTATCACCTTTCAATTTAAAACCAAAAACGGAAAAAATTCAAGCGCTACGCGAAGTTGTAAAATCATTTGCTGAATACGAACGTCCACGTCCATATAATTACAGTACAAGCTTATTTTAAATAAAATGTGGAAGCAGCGTTTTGCATCATCCAACCATCTGCACTGCATGTCATGAGCAGAAGCTAACACAAATTTTGAAGGGATAAAACCCCATATCTATTTTTTTTTTTTTAGATTTTGGTTGTTTGTTGCACACACGCTCCGGGAATAAGTATTAAAATTGCACAAAAAGTCCTTTCTATATAACAAACAAACAAAAAACCATATTGCATATATAAAACATGGAATAGAAGCTTTGAGGTTGACCGCCAACACATTAAACTCACCGCCATGCCATTATTTCCACCCACTTCACTAAACCATTTACGATACGAGTATTTGCTGGTAAAAAAAAAAAAAAAAACAAGTTTATTGAATTTACTGCAGTGATCACATTTAAATATACGGTGATTTGTGTACTTTTAAATGCAATTCTATTTCCTGCATATAAAAAACGAACATAATTTGGTTTTTCCATTTTTGAAAAGAGCTTTTTTATTGTGTATAGGTACCTACCTATACAATATACATACATGCATATATAACTTGTTAGTTTCTTCTCTAAAGGATGTCTATTGGATTTGTAAAAAAAAATGAAAATCTTTCCATATACAGGGTGTCCCAAAATCACCGCCTCAGAAGAAAACCATGAGTTGCTGACGTCATTTCAAGTCGAAAAATTTAAGAGGTTGTTTTCTCGTTTTCGCTTCGTTTTCGACTTATAACGGTTTTCCCGCAAATTATTTTCAAGCACAATTTTTAAACATTTTTAGGTTGTTTTTTTTTTGACTTCGCTGTGATATTTTTCACAAAAACACGTTATTAAGTATAATTTTTTCTTTATTATTATGAAAGCCCAATATGTGTTCTTAAAAATACTCAACATTTTTGTACCTAAAAATGCATTTAAAATTATTAAAAAAAATAAAAAACAAAAAATAAAGGAAAATAAAAAAAGTGTGGAAGTAGTGCTTGACTGCTATCCTGGATGTGTGGGTTCGATCCCCAGTCTAGGCAGCATTCTTTTCTATATTCCCTCCACTGAACGCCACCCCTGGGATTTAATGAGATAATCAAAACCTTATTTCTCAATCCACTGTGCCAACAAAAATCTATCCTATCCTTCTATTCCTTCTAACATTGCCTAATTTATAAGACTTTAGGTCTTACTGGCATATACATATATGTTTGTGTTGTTTTTTTTTTTTTTTTTAAATAATTTGCGGGAAAACCGTTATCCACCACAGAAAAAAGTTGTATGGTAGATATAAATTTCTAACAGTTCTTGTTTAAATAAAAAAAATATTCAAAAATCGGTTGTAGTTTGGCAAAGTTGGAGCCAGTCAAAAAAAAAAAAGAATACAAATCATTAAAATCGTTATATAAGTCGAAAACGAAGCGAAAATGAGAAAATAACCTCTTAAGTTTTTCGACTTGAAATAACCTCAGCAACTCATGGTTTTCTTCTGAAGCGGTGATTTCGGGACAACCTGTATAGTAAATACAATCTGTTTTCTTTCTCTTTATTACCACACACTGCGCAGCTTAAGCTCAAAATACTTCGTATAATCTATCAATCAGTTTGCATTTTATAAAAATTCCTGAAATAGGGACTAGGACTGCAAAAGCATGGAAAATAAAGTCCAAAAAATATGTTTCCGTCCGAAATGCTTTGAAGACAGAGCCAGCTTTAAACATTGAAGGCCCCAAATTCAGGATTTTGAAAAGCATTTTGAGGCCTTATTTCATTTTACTAAAACATCAATGTATTTCTCAAAAAGTATGTAGATAGATAGATAGATAAATTTTATTTTCTTTCAATAAAAGATTCATAATTTAACAATACAATCAATATGAGCATGGCTTTGCTGTCTGCCTGATTGACAATAAGTAATTATATAATCTTAAGTTTCATAAATATAGAATAAGTACAGTACAGTAATCTAAAAATATTCTGCTAATATTCTGCTTCGATAATTCAGTGTATTTTTGCAAAATTTTAACATTTTTGATATTTCAATTTCATTTAATAGCATTATAGTTTCGTGTTCTGTTAGAAAATCCCTGCCCAGTATATCGTCGGCTAAATACGTCTGCTAAGTCCACTATTGGCCGAAATCTTGATAAAAACCGTGATATTCATGAAATGTCAACATTTAATCCAGCAAAATAATGTATCGAACATTATTTGTCTTGGAAAAATTATGTGGAGACTTTTGCATATACAGTTTGAAAAAAAGTTTGGATTTTGCGTTTGAACTGCGTACTGCTCCAGAAAAATCCGAGAAAAAATTTGTATGAGGAATAAAATTTTCCCGAACTACATCCTAGGCTAAAAGTTCAATTAAAACAATGTCTTAATTAATGAGACGTTTTACACTCAAAGGTCAAGCTTATCAATGGGATCGTCATCAGAACTAATCTGTGCTTTATATTTATTTATTTATTTTTTTTTTTCGTCTCAAATTATAAAATAGTGCAATATATATGTAAATTTCCAATTTCTGATTGACTTTTTTAAAAAAGGGTAACTTAATAGTCCAATTAGGAAAATCCTTTGAAAAGGTTGGAAGTACCCAACGAAACGTCGGGAATATTTGAAAAATGGATTTGTTTTAATCGCATAAAAATCTAACAGATCAACAACTAATCTTTTCCATGCAATTTTCTATAGATGGGGTCAGAAAAGTCGCAAAATAGCCACTTTTTTAAAAGGTCGTATCATAGTCGCATGGGTCAAAAAAGGGGTCAAAATGCAACTAAAGTAGCATAGCAGCAACACTGTCTGTGTTAGTTCTTTCCACTCTTTAACCCAACCTGTCTTACTTTGTATAGCTTGTAAATCTACTTTCTTTGAATGACGATTATTTGGCATGTTCAGTACTTTCAAAACGTAGTCGATTTGGAGTTTAAGCGTCTTTATAATGGAGATAAACCTGTTTCCAGCATAATCATGTGTTTCTTCACAGTCTGCATAATTCTTTGCTCCCCACACTTGAGCTGGCTTAAAACATAATTGATTGGGAAACTGACTCGAATGCTTTATAATATTTACTGCTGTGTGTGATATTCTTACTGTTGAAACAATCTCTCTATACTACATTAATAGCAGTTTTTGCTTTTGACAGTTTGTCCGTGAGATGCCTTTCGATTTTTAAATTCTGGGTTAAATATACTCCTGAGTATTTATATTCCTCCACTACTTATAATTTTTTTTTTTGATTGTAAGCTTGTATATTCCGAAATCCGCTAATCGAAGACGATCAGAGCATTCAAAATAAATACCGCATATTGTGGACCCAGAAATCATGTTTTAATGTGAGGATAGTGAAAACTATATTTCAGCGAGTGAGAGAATAGCTGAAGAAAATTCAAGCGGAATCGATTGCTGAAGGGCGGCGGGAGAACTACAGGTGTTTGCTTGCTGTATATATCAATTCTACAAGTTATACAACACAATTGTACTTGTATGACGGTGATGGGGGTAATACTTAACCCTTTACCGCATGAATTATTGTTTAAAGAAGAAAAAAATAAAATACAAGACGTTTTTTATTAAAAACTTTTAAATAAAAAACTCAACTAAATATGTATATTTTCAACCCCTTACTGCAAATATGGCTTGTAGACTTTTACCTCTCAAACGAGCAAGTTAATAATTTTTTTTTAATAAAAATGTATTCATTTCAAAGAGAATAAGACACACAATCCGAAATCTATTTTTATGATCACTTCACCTAACAGAAAAGTTATTATTATTTGAAATAAGAAAATTTTTCACATTTCCGTTTTCATTGACAACAAGTAACACACTGACCTGCAAACATGAATATCTTCCTTCTTGTTTGGTGCACGTGTGCAAAAGCACAGCTATTTGTTCTCAGAAATGCACAGTAGAGGATCTTGTTGCGTTTTGATCATTTCTTTATTGAAGTCAGGAGAAAAGAGGACATAACTGTAGAAAGACATATTTGGCTTCCGTATGGGTTAGTTAAAAAAAAAAAAAAAAAAAAAAAAACATTTAAATATTGTCAAAACAATTTTTGGAGTCTTTTTTTATTTATTTTTTGGGATTTTTTCATTTTGTTGGGGTCTTATTGCATGGTGCAAGAAATCATTATGAAAAATGTGCTTAATTTTGGGGTTCTATTTCAGTTCGATTTTTGGGGTCTTATTTCTTGGCGTCTAATTTCGCGGAGACAATTAATAATTTAAATCGTGTAATGGTGCGCGGCTTAGTTTACAAGAGTAGCGCAGGAGTTATTTGTCACATTACATATTAACTTTAGGATCTGTTTGATGTTCATGTAATTTTCATTATTTAACCTTCAAAATAATTAATACTAGATTAATTGATTTTTCTTTCATTTTCTGTTTATAAAAAAAAAGTTAATCAAATTCTAAAATTAACTGATTAACTGCCTAATTTCCAATTTAAAAAATTATTAACAAATAAAAACATATGTATATATAGTATACGTAAAGAAATAACGCCCAAATCAATTTGGAAATATCGCCCAAACAAATTCTGAACAATTATTGTTGTTTTTTTTTCTCGATTTGGGCGTTCCTTCCAATTTTCAAATTTTTTTTTTAAGGAAAGACGACTAAAATAAAAATTTTAAAAGTCAAATGTGAAATAAAATAATAGCCAAAATTGGAAATATCGCCCAAAAGAAATCCAGAAAAAGGAAATAAGGCCCAAATCTAAGGAAATAACGCCCAAATAATAATAAAACTGAGTACTGACATTTACAATTATGTGTTTTTGAAAATAAAAACGGTGTATAAACATTGAGGTATGTTATATGTATGGGGGGGCATGCTGTCCCCTGCAATCCCCCTGCTTGGGAAAATTATAGGATTTTGGGTAGATGCGAAGCCATACATACCTAACTGTTTATACGCCGCGCCGTTTTAATTTTCAAAAATCCATATTGTAAATGTTAGTACTGAGTTTTATTATTATTTGGGCAGCTGCCCCCCAAACATGCTGTTTATGCTCCGCGATTTTATCTTAGCATTGAAATTTCACTTTGGAAATATCACCCAAAATTGAGGAAATAACGCCCAAATTTTACAAAAACAATTTACATTGAAAATATTTGGGCGATATTAACAACTAAAGATTTGGAAAAATATAAATTTGGGATTTCCAATTTTTTTTTTTTTTTGGGCGATAAAAAAAAATTTGGGCGGTAAATCCAAATCGATTTGGGCGTTATCGTATGTATGTACATAAATATACATAAGTATATACATACATACAATATGTATGTATATTTACAATTATTTTTGTTTATGGTTGTGTATCGCATGTTGTTAAGAGATATCTTTTATCTTAAATTCAAGTTTTGTAAACTCTGACATTGAACGGTCATCAATTCTATATTCGATTTGGATCTTCTTCTTTTTTATTTTTTTGTTTTAATTTAACAGACATGAAAATTATTGTACCTATACAACCGCACAATCCATCCTGTCTATCAATCAACTTGTTATCCAGCTGTGCATAATTTACATAATGATTTATGCAATTTGTCCCGGATTTTGTGGGCCTGGATTTCTAGAAGAAACCATATACTAGCTGTGTTGGATGGTCTAATAACAACGTAGGAAATACGCGTTTGCAAATTATGCTACTGAATTAATGTCAGTTTCTAATTAATTCAAATATATGTATGTACATATGTATGTATAGAAGCTCGTGTTTTGCAGGACATGCATTCAATATATAACACTGTATAGCCGTGCATGAGTGTTACTGGGAGTATAATTTGATTTATTAGCTTTGTACGATTTGTTAAAATTGTATACCATGCAATGCTATAGGATAAAAGGTTATTATATAGGTATATAGGAGTATAATATGAAGGTACTTAATATCCATACATTACATAACTAAAAACGGATGATTTAGATTTCGAGAAAATTTATAGTGAATGCTTGTTCATTTAGAAATGGAACGATTAATTTTATTAATTCAAGTTCAATTATACTCGTATTACTTACATAAACTTTATTTTATGAATAATAGAGAATTATAGTACATGTTATGCATTTCAATAGAATTTCAAACCTTTCAATTTGATTACTAAATTAACTAAATAAATTAGTGAACAGTGCTCTAGAGAAAGCACAAATTTCAAGTCGGCTTTGAACAGTTTCATTTTGGTGGGCAGCTCAAATTCAAATCCCACTTCTGACACCATGTTATAAGTTCAGCTTTTATAAAGTTATATAAAGCAGTAATTATTACAGTTACTTAAAAAAATGTTCTTAACAAGTTCAGCACAAACAATTAAGCTATCGAAAAAATATTTAATTAAAAAAAAAAATTTTAAAAGAGTATTGCCGATTTGCCAACAAAAGAAAAATCATTTAAAATTGACGAAAATATTTACAATGTCATCTTATACCTTTTTTTAAGTTATCTATTGTCCATTATTGAATTCCGTTTTTAAATAAATTATTGCAGTGTATATTTTTAAAAAAACTAATTTTTAAACTCAAAATTTTGTAAGAAAACTTTAAAACGTTATGTTCAAACTAATTTTTATCAAAATGTCTTCCTCATAGATTTTGTGAAAATTTAAAAATAACAATATTTATACTTACCAAGTAGAAACCAAAGAAGTAGAGATTTGGAGCAATTTAAATTAGGACTTTAGTCGAATTAAAAATAATTTATTTTAACGAAAACACGTAATTTATGACTTTTATTATAATTACTTTGACATTAACGCAACTTTAACAGTCGAATTTCTTTACAAAATCTTAATACAGTAAAACCCGCTTAAGAGAAACAGCACAATGTCAAAGCATTTCTTTCACTTATAGCTGGTTTTTCACTTAAACGAACACCACCTGACTGAACAAAAATTTCATTTAAGCGGAGTCCGGACACCGTAAAAGTGAAACAAAATTCACCTAAGCGAATTTAAAAATTCCAAAAACGGTTGTGAAATATCAGAAATTCAAATGTCATTTTCGTCGTGAAAATTTGGTGGATGTGAAAAATAAAAAAGAAGTGAAAGCGTTTAGCAAATTTTTTGTTTTGTTCGATTTAATTTTTTTTTCACTTAAGAGAGTTTTTTTCAATGAAAAATAGCTACATACATATATACAATTTAACTGAAAATATGTTTCAGGTATCCGGGTTTTTCACTTAAACAAGTTTCGCTAAAGCGAAGTGTTTTATAAAGGTCGACAAATACTTGGGGATGGAAAAACTGTTTCAGATAAGCTTTTTTTCTTGAGCGGGTTTCTTCTAAGCGCGTTTTACTGTATAATGGGTGTCCTCTCTTAAAAATAAAAAAATTGTAAGCCGACATCTTAGTGTTATAGTATAAATAGAGCATTATACGAGAGAACAACGTGTTTTCATTTCTTGAACAATATTTAAAAAATAATAAAAGTTTAGTAGACATTTCGAAAATTTCGCACAAAAAATAATATTTGATTAAATATGTATGTGCATTGAAGGAGGAAATTCAACGCTGCATCAACGAAATTAAGCCACATTTACGAAAAATGGTGATGGAAAAATTTTCGACAAAAGATCGTAGGTATGCAAGCAAAGCCATGGAGGCTATTTGTCTGATCCATACATAACGAATTTATTTCAGAAACATTTTCTAGTACAATTGTGTAACCCAAATAGCCGCATTTCCCCTCTCATTTACAACAAACTTGTTGTAATTGGGTTTTATAGAAGTTTAAATTTTGTCGTTTCTCAGTTTTATAAAAATTATTTGAACTAAGAAATGTTACATGTAACTTAATCTTACAATTGTGAAACTTTAATTGAACTCGAAGATGAGCTTTACTAATATTGCAGAAATGTTCTATTACTATTACTTTAACTTTTTCTGTTCTCTTATATGTTATAATATAATGATAAATAATGTTTCCGAAAACATTGTAAAAGTTTCTGAAAAGTTATTAATCAAATTCTTTTAATATGTATAATAACTTTGAGATGTTATAAAAAAGATAAACTTGAAAGTGTTGACAAAAAATTAAAACTTCTAATATTGTGATTTAAAATGCGATTTTTAGTTATTTATGAACGGAAAATCTAATACAAATGCTGTTTTTATCATAAAGAATGAGGTTTTACATCCAGAAAATTCGCCACCTAAAAAATTAAAAATGGCCGAAAATTTGAACAATAGAAAAATATTCATGTTTGTATTTAGGCATTCAAGTTGCAAAAATATTTGTGATTTACATTGCGAAACGAATATTTCAGCGATTTCCATTCAAATTTACCATGGAAATAGTGATACCAACTGTACAAATTAGCTTAAAAATTTCGCATTTAAGATCAAATGCTAATAAAAAGCAATAAATTGTGAACAATATGGCGCTTGTTGCCGGAAATCTCAATAAAACATTGTCTCTTAAATTTAAAACTTACATGTTATTACACCAAAGATACAACAAAGTAGAAACTTTAGGCTATAAAATCCTTATTTTAACCAATTTACACTGTTTATACAACAGAAAAATGTAGTTTTTTATCATATTTTCTAATCTTCCTTACTGAAACTAGAATTCTAATGTTAAAAAAACCATCTTTTTTTTTTTCTGGTGGGAAAAAATTAAGCAAAATCTTGCATTTAAATTTGGTCTTTGTCCGCCAGAGTTGCCGCAGTTCACTTTTTGTTTATTTTTTAAAACACAAATTTTATAACAGAAATTACGTTAAATGTCAAAATATCAATTTTCTCAATGTCAAATTCTAGAAAATAAATTTCTTTTAGGAGGTTGTTTTCGTAAATGGCTACGATTAAAATGGATTAAAAACCCTTAAAAACATAATGTCGTTTGCCTTTTTCTTAATGCTTCATAAAATCACGATTTCTAGGCAGCCTCTTGACATATGGAACGAAATATTCATGAAAGGTCAAAATGTGTTCTACAAGACATGCAATATAATTTTTTATTTTTATTTTTGTTATTTATTATGATCATCTTAAAATCTACGGATTGTTTAATCTGACTTGGCACAATTTTTCAATCAAGCGCAACTCTGCCATGTATAGTAATTCTTGTCATGTCCAAGCAATAATTTAAATAAATATACCATTAACAGTTATAAAATATCGTTATAACTTATTACAACTTTGATACCCAAAAGGTCAAGGCAAAACGTAATTGCAACGTTATTAGTTCTAGAAACTCAACTTCAACATCACTTGAATCTGAAGAAATGTCGAAGTTTTGTTTTAAATACAAACCAAATGTAATGTTTTTTTTTGTCAATTCTAGTACTTTGGTTACCTATTTGTTTTAATGTCCAAAATATAACAATGTCTCCACCCATAAAAAAATACAAGCAGTTATGTTTCAACTTAGTTTCAACGATGTTTATTTTAACAATTTGTTTGTTGCATTCGTGTTATGCCAAATATAACAAAACAACAACATAACAAAACACATTTAGAGTTCCATCTTTGTTTTGATGCCGTTAATAGTAACAAGATGTTTGAAATGTAATTAAAAAAAAACAATGGTGAAGATTTATGCAAACTTCTTTGAAAAAAAACCATGTGCTATTCAAGGAATGATGTATTTCATTATAATATACATAATTTTGTTCGTATTGTGAATAGACAACACCGAATAACTTATTGTTATATATATATTGTATAAACTTGTTCATAGAAATTCTGTTAAAATAAACATTTTAATAGTAAAAACGTTACAAAAATGTTTTATAGATTGTTGCAAAAAAGTTATTTTAATATTTACGTTAGAAGATGACGAAACAGAAATTAAATAGATGTAATAATAACTTTTTATCAACTTTCAAATGTTTGACTTTCTTATAACCTTTTAATAACAACATCAGTTTCTTGGAAATAAGTTCAAACCTTTGCGAAACCGATTTGTAGCATTTTAATTCACAAAGTTACATCTGTTTTTCGATAAACAATTGAGAAACTGAGTTACAACAAATAATGTTGCAGATTACTTCAACAAAACACAAATATAACAAATTCTTGTTATAAATCGAATTCTGTGCTACTCGGGAACCCTCTACAGTAAAATATATACTTTTTTATTAAATGAAAAAAATAGCAATCTAAGAAAAATTTTGAGACACCCTTTATGCAAACATAAAAACCTTTACAGTGGATTTAAAAAAATCATTTTGGTATATAAGATATGTCTTGACTTTATTTAAGAAAAAAATTTATTTGAAAAAGTATTATTTAATTCAGATTTTAAAATTTAGTTTCGAAAATATGTAATTTTTATTTAAAAAAAAATAATTTTTTTTTATTAAATTCAAAACATATTTTTTTTTTGCAAATGGGCGGACACATTGTTGAAAATACATCTGTCAAATTGGCTGTCAGTTATTCAGTCTTTTTTTTCTAAATCATCCATGGACGGATATAGCGTTCAACATCACGTGGAAATGATAAAATTATCGCCAATAATTCACGGTCGCCGTAATCGTCTTACGAAGAGGATTACTCGCAGTGTGCTGGATACATTTTGAGTCTACTGGTTCAGTAAACGATCAACCAACACTCGTACGTCGACGAAATGAATGATCTGCCTAAAACATCGCGGCTGTCCGGGGCATTGTGCAGGAAGATCTAAGGCAGTCGATTTCGCGTCGTTCACAAGAATTCTTGAATTGGGCCTGCAACCGTACAATTCAACTGACCTAGGAGCTGAAGATAAACGACGCATAGACAACGACGCACGTGTTTTCGCTAAATGGGCAATGGAGCACTTGAAAACTGACAACAAAAAAAAAATTGTCAAATTTGGCACTCTACGAATCCACATGTGATCCAAGATCATCAAATGCATCCCGGAAAAGACACTGTTTGGTGTGGATTTTGGGCTGGTGGCATGGCGCGGCGTCACCAAGCCATTACCGTCAACGACGAGCGCTATAGGTACGTCGATGATTACAAACTTTTTTTGGCCTGAATTCGATGATATGGACACCAACAGGATGGCGTCTCGCTACGTGCCACCCAGCTCCAGACACATTGGAAATTCCGCACCATCGATTCGAGGGCATGGTCATCTCAAGTGGAGGTGATGATGGCTACCGAGATCATGCGATTTAACACCGTTACACTTTTTCTTGTGGGATTTTCTGAAGTCGCATGTCTATGCGAATAAGCCACAAACTATACAGCACCTCTCAAAGCCAACCTTACTCATGCTATCGGCCAAATTCAGTCTGATTTATGCGCCAGAGTCATGGAAAATTAGACATTTCGGATTCGCTCTACCCACAGAAGCCGCGGTGGACATTTGAACGTTGTTATATTTCATACATAATGGCATCACTAGGCCTTTCAAACGAATACAAAATTTAGATGATATCTCACACACACTTTGTTTTATTTAAATTTAAAGATTCATATGAAAGTCCCTATATGTAGGTACAAGATTATTAAGACTTATTGGAAGAGTCTGCATAAAAAATTTAATTTAAATCGGCTTTTCATATTTAGGTACACAATTTGAGAAACTCCAAAATCAAAAAAAAATAAAAAAAAAGCAAAATAAGATTTTCTTTAAATGTTTTGAACAGTTTTATAAAAGCTACTATTGTTTAGGTATTTTGGATATGAAAATAATTTGTGTTTAAAAGTTTCAATAAAGATAATGTTAAAATTAGCTTGCTGCAAAGATCGATAGAATTTTTAAATCCACCTTTTTCGTCTTTCTTATTATCGTTTAGTCAAATTTTGATGAAAATGTCAACTTAGAATTTTTTAATAACTTGCCAAATTTATGAAAAACAAAATAATATTCAAATGACTTCCATTTAATTTTTAAAATTTAACAAAAATATAAACACAAAATTAGATTTTCTAAAAGAAAATAATATCGATTCGTCTGACTTGTTATCACAGTCATTTCCTTAACACCTTAACCCCCTTTTACTATACTTCAATAACAACATTATATGTCTTGTCATAATATTATAACTCCAACATTTCACACTCATATAACTCCTTCAATTTTCCTTTAGGCATAAAATAAGCTTGGGTAGACGAATTTTGTTGCAGATTATCATACTGATTTACTCCTAAATTCCTCAAAAGTAGGAAAACAATTCTAGTTTCTTTTGAGCCACCTACTATATATGTAAGTTTCAATAGTAAAATCATATACATATATAGGTTTACATATAGAGGGTATAATATCAGAAAAGAAGGCAATCAAGTCTAAGACAAACTTCCCTGCTGACGCCAAATGATTATAACACCAAGTGTTAATCTGGAAGAATTTCCAAAGCATCCACACTACTTGAGCCTATTGGCACTTTCTTTGAATATCTTCTTCTACATACATATATGGGGTTCACATATAATATTGCTAATAAGTATCATCCTATATGACCTCCATAGCTTAACACTATAAAATATCTTAATGCTGAAGATGGTCGGCAAAGTGTCACTTTATGTTATTTCAGTTTGGGTATAGATTGGTCGGTCATAACAACTGCAAAGAGATAGGATAGTTGTTGTCTATTTAATACTCGTATATACGAGAAAGCAATATAAAAAAAAAAAAAATAAAAGCGGAATCACTTTCCGGGGGTATAAGACCTTTTATATTATATATGCAGAACTATTGAGTGTTTTGGCTGTGTGTGTTGTTTTGTTGGTGTACCAACTTATAAGTTATATAAACTTTTAATTGGTATTAATATAATATTTTAGTCTTAGCTTTGGTGTTATCGTCTTAAATCTGGTGGACAATTAACTTCCATTGGTGTAATTGAAAGATGAGATACTGCTTTTTTCAAGAAGAGAAGGGATAGAACCGAAATTTCTGAACATAAAAGGGATCTTTCTTGAGCTCCTGAAAATATAAAAAATTGGACTATGTGGATTGTAGTTAAAATAAGGTAATTTCCAAGAAAATGCACTTACAGAAATAATTGGTGAATCAGTAACATTAAAATTGAGAAATGTAAAAAAATTTAAGAAAATCCGTTTATTTTTTTTACGATCTAGATGGATGTACCGACATGACACTAAGACAAAAGACCGACCGACCGGTTGCATGATGAAAACCAATTTCTTTGACTATTTTTTTAAACAAACTATATATAAGAACTCAAAAATTATTTAAAAAAATGTGGTAGAGTTGTGTGCCTATAAGCCAAAAAAGTTAATACAATTTTAATTTTAATTAATATAATAAACTAAATTTTTCATTAGAAACAAAGTAGGAAATTTTGTATTATAAAATTTTTCATTTTGATAGAAAAGGGAAATATGAATTTGTTAGGTACAAGGTCTTTCATTAAGCGATTATTATCTTTAAATTTAAATAAAACAAAGTTTGTATGAGGTATCATCGATATTTTTTATTCATCTGAAAAGCCATACCGATGCCATTATGTATGGAATATAACATCGTTCAAATGTCCCCTCGGTTTCTTTGGGCGGCGTGCATCCTAAATGTCTAATTTTCCATGACTTTGGCGCATAAATCAGGCTAAATTTGGCTGACAGCATGGGTTATGTTGGTTTAATAAGGGCCGCTGTGGTTTGTGGTTTATTCGTATATAGATTCTCGACTTCAGAGTCTAACGGGATCAAATCGCACGATGTCGGTAAACAGTTCTTCACATTGCTTTCACTTGAGATGACAATGCACTCGAATCGCTCGTGCAGAATTTCCAATGTGGCGTGAGAACTGTGTGGGACATAGCGCCGTCCTGTTGAAACCACGTCACGTCATTGGTGTCCATATCATTAAATTCAGGCCAAAAGAAGTTGGTAATAATCGCCCTATAGCGCTCACCATTGACGTTGATGGTCTGGCCAAGGTGCATCGCTTTCAAAGAAATATCGACCGATGACGGCACACCAAACAGTGACTTTTTCGGGATGCATATGGTTGTTGACGTACCAATTCATCCAGAAATGGGCCTCATCGCATGAAGACGATTTTTCGATGAAAATTAGGGTCAGTTTTCAACAGCTCCAGAGCCCATTTAGCGAACACACGTGCGTCAGCCGTTGTCTATGGTCGTTTACCTTCAGCTCCTAGGTGAATTGAATTTTTTACGGGTGCAGGCCCAATTCAAGACATGAAATTCACCAAGTTGTGGTCTACGAAAGTCCGAGTTATTGAGAGCGACTTGAAATCGACTGCCTTTGATTTTTCTGCACAATGTCACGGACAGCAGCGATGTTTTCGGCAGGTCTTGCGATTCGTCGAATTTTCGTGTTGGTTGATCGTTTACTGAACAGTGGTACCAACTTCACTTCAATTGAAGTAGATCTACTTCTTTTTTTAAAACATTTTTAAAATCTTCTTCCTACTTCGCACTATCACCAAAATATTGAAATCTACTTCATTTCAAAAATCTGTTTCCTACTTTAATTTTACAAAAAAAGCCAAATCTACTTCTTTTTTCTCCTTTCCACCGCAGCAGAGCTCAAGTTCTCTGAAATTAACTTTATCAAATACGAAACCACTAACAAACTTCTCTGTGGAACTGTGGAAAACTCTATGCTCTGTGAATGGTCTGCAAAGAATTTATTAAACAAGAAAATATTTCAAAAAACGAAATATTAAGCTTATAGAAAAAATTATTGGCTTATGTATTTTCTAAAATATAAGTTATAGTCCTGTGAATAAAGCCATAAAAACAGCCCAATGAGGAATTAATTATGGGTATATAGCCTCCTCATGATCTTAAAAAACTAAAAAGTCCCGATCGATATGAGCGCCGCTATTAATTTTACCAAAATTGGTTTTCAGAGACTAATTTGAAGCTTGAAAAATTTTCTACAAAAAAGATACACATACATTTTTTTCATAAAAATAACCTTTCTCGAAATAAACCAATCAGAAGAGTTAAGGGTTTTACTTTGTTATTTTTTAATTTAATTTAATTCAATTTTTTTTAAATATAATGTAGATTTATATAAAAAAAAGTTAATTTTAAAATCTACTTCGATTTTTCTCAATCTACTTCCGTTTTTTCTTCAAATCTACTTCGACTTAACGTAACGCTGACTGAACCAGTCGACTCAAATTTATCAACCATACTGCGAGTAGTCCTCTCGGTAGTACGGTTATGGCAACCGATTATGGCGAAGCGCGCCGATAACTAAATTTGATAAAACAATTTTATCAGTTGGACGTGTCGTTGAACGTTATATTCGTCCATGGTGATTTGGCAAAACCGACTGAATAAATTACGACCAATTTGACAGATGTGTCTTCAACAATATGGCCGCTACCAACTGTCAAAGTACGGAATTTCTAATTCGAAGACCCTTTATGTTTATTCAATTATTATACTATGTAGAAGATCCATTCATAATCAATAAATTGAATAAGTTATTTATATACATACATATAAGATTTAAAAATATTTGTATCTAGATATTTATGTATCTACTTATACTTTTTAATTATATTAAAATCTACACGAAAATATTTTCTTTCTATGTATGTTGTATTTTAACTTTTTTTGTTGGAATATATATTCAGAATACATACACACATATAACTATACATACATTGTGTATTGTGAAGTAATATAGTATAGGTACTTATATAATATCTTTTTACTGCATTGTTATCTTGAAATACGATTACGGTCACAAACAAAGTTTGGTGATTTCATCTAAGTACACACTTCGAAGAAGTTTTACCATCAGTTAAGAAAGTAAGTGATAGAACTTATGACAAAAAAAAAAGAAGAAGAAAGGTGTTAAGGAAAAAGTTCTTATCTTATACAATAATAGTGAGAAATGATTGCAGAACATTGAAGTATCATTATTATACATCGGAAGGACCTTCGGGGTCAATTGAACATGAAGTTGTTTGGTTTAAAAGATATTGATATATCAAAACAGCTTATAATTTTTTTAACTTAAATTTTATTAACTTTACAAAGCTGATGGGGACAATAGAAATATTTTTAACAGTACACTTAATACATAAATGCAATATTCGAAGTTGTTATTAAAAAACAATAACAAGATACAGTATCGGCAATTGTGTTTTAAGTATTAAAGCCTAGAACGCAATTCTGATACAAAACGAATTTTCATAGCCATGTACACAAGCAAATCTTTGCAAAAATACAGCGGACAAAATATCTATGGAGAGTTTCACCTTAAATTAATATGTAATTAAAATGCACGACTGGATCACACCATTTTGCTCTTATATACGATATATACTGTAGTTTTTAAGGCTGAATATTATAAACATACTCATCTGATTTTAAAAGAAATAAATAAATATATTAAGATCGTTTAGTTTAGTTTAATTTAAGGTATAATAAAAATTATTTTGTGTATATAAAAATGAACAATACAGCTGCACAATGCAAATACACTGAACTAAAAAGTTTGTTACATACAATAAAAAGAAGTTATTTGAGCAGTAAATTTTGTTATCAATTTTCGTCGAATAAACTGGTTTATTGGCCCAATAAAAGTCTATTAATACAAACAAAAGTTTATTCAATTCAATTTTCTACTTATTCTTTGCCTTTATTTCCTCGTATTATATATTTATGTAAGTTATTCAGTTTTGTAAACGGTAATTTCGGGCTTGTTTTAAATTGTTATGTAAATTATATTTAATTTTTTATTTATGTAAATGTTGATGCTCGAAAAGATGAACAATTTGGAAAGATGAACGGGTTCTGTTTTATATCTGTTCATCTTTTCGAGATTCTACTGTATTATCGTAAGAAGATAATACTGAAAATATGAAAGGAAAAAAAAAAACAATTCATTTTAAAAGTTCAAGTGACCGATAGAAAACCTCCAAAATGCGTTTTGGACTTTTAAGACTCAAATTATGGTCGAATATCAAGACACAATAAATTGAGACAGTGAAAAACGGTTTTTTTTTATATAAAAAACATGCATGAAACTTGCATAAACTGAATAATTGGATACCTATAATCAACACATTGCAAAATAAATTGATTAAAAACCTTCGGAAACTGTTTTGACACCAATTCGTATATACCATCTGATGTCTTTAACGAATATTAATGTAGAAAAAAAAAAAAATTAAAAATCGTTGGAAGTGTTTCTCAAAAAATTAAATGTTTATTTATGAAATTACTATATTATAAACGTTTTTAAGAACAAAAATTTGGCACATCATTCTTTAGAAATTAATAATGCGAAGTTAAAAAATTAATTTAAAAAAAATCATTTTCGAAATATCAAAATATCGAGTTTTCAAAAGTTTCCAATTTTTTTTTTTAAATAGTCGAGAAACAAAAAAACTGTTTAATGAAAGATAACGTTAATAATAGATAAATTTTAAAATTGTTCCAAAATTTTAAAAATCGACCGAGTTGTTAACAATAACATATTTAGTTAACAATTAACAAAAATGTTTTACTTTTTTTAAAATCTAAAATTTTTTTTTTATTTTGGTATACAAAACTAAAAGTTGTTAAACATTCTACATACAAAAATTGATCAAAATCAGCGGAACCATTTTTTTGAGAAAATCGAAAATTAAAAATGTTTCTATGGAATGTGCCATTTATAACCATAATTTGGAAATTTGTGTAAAATGTGTCAAATAAAAATGTACTGTTTTTTTTTTCTTGAAAAAATTTACTTACCATATATATATATATAGTATATTTATATAATACTTATGTACATGTATAAAAGGCGGCTAATATATTATGTACATAAGTATTACGTACATAATATAAAGGATCTCCCAATATAGGGACTTCCAAACTCTGATAATTGATAGCGGCCATGTTTTTGAAGCTACATCTGTCAAATTGACTTTCATTTATTCAGTCTATTTTTCCAAATCACCATGGATGAATATACCGTTCAATAACATATGTACGTGTAAATGCTAAATTTGTTTTGTCAAAATTGATCTTCTGTTTGGGTAACATTCCACGCTCTTCGCCCATTTCACGGTCGCCTATTGGTCCTACCGAGAGAGAACTATTCGCAGTGTGGTAATGGTAAATAAGTTTGAGTCAAATGGTTCAGTAAACGATCAACGAATACCAGTACGTCGATGAAACGCAAGATCTGCCGAAAACATCGCTGCTGTTCGTAGGAGTGTGCAGGAGCATCAGAGGCAGTGGATTGCACCAGCTCAGAAGAACTCGGTGTTTCGAAAATTACAACTTGCCGAATTTTGCTTCGTATTTTGGGCTTGCACCCATATAAAACTTGTTGAACGGGCTATGGAGCAGTTGGAAACTGACCTTAATTTTCATTAAAAAATCATCTTCAGCGATGAGGCTAATTTCTGGATGAATGCGGACGTCAACAAACGAAATTGTCGAATTTAAGACGAAACCAATCGACATGAAATCTAAGAGCGTGAAATGAATCCAGAAGAAGTCACTATTCGCTGGCGGCGTCATCGGTCGTATTTCTTTGAAAGAAACGTTGGCCAGGCCATCACCATCCACGGCGAGCTCTATATAGGACTATGATTACCAACTTCTTTTGGCCTGAATTGGATAATATGGACACCAACAGCACGGCCCTATGTTTCACACAACTCACCCCACATTGAAAATTCTGCACATGAGATTTGATGGCATGTTCATCTCACGGGGAGGTGATGCGAACTGGCCACTTAAATCGTGTGATTTGACCCATTTAGAATTTTTCTTGTGGGGTTTTCTGAAGTCGCAAGTCTATGCGAATAAGTCACAAACCAAAGCGTCTCCCAAAGCCATTGGTCAAATTCAGCCTGATTTATAAGCGCCAGAGTCATGGAACATTTCGGATGCGCACATCCCAGAGAAGCTGCGGCGGACATTTGAACGATGTTATACTCATACATAATTTGATCGACAGGCTTGAAAGGCGAATACAAAATTTCGATGATATATCTTACACGATATTTTGTTTTATTCAAATTTAAAGATAGGAAGCGCTTTTAAAGAAAATCCCTGTATAGTGTACATATATAGGTCAAGTAAAATTCAATTTGATCTCTAATCAAATTACTGACATTTAAAATTTGAGACAAAATTTTCTTGCTGATAAATAGAATGCTATTAAGGATAAATTCTAAAACTTTACAACATATTCAGCTTAAAATACAATTAATATTGTTCTGGGGACTCATCAAGTTATATAAAAACGATCAGACGATATCGTTTTCGCTTTTCGCTATCTCTTTTATATCTGATAGAGAAAAATAAATCTAGCTATCTTGATTCTTGAAGACTTTATACTGTTCGATCGATTTCGTTTCACGGGAAGAGGCCCCTGATTTCGTCAATCATTTGTAATTTTTCAAAATGTTAATAACTATTGAGGAATATACATTTAATATTTTAAGTATAAATTTATTAACAATTGAATCTTTTTGAATAAAATAATTCTATTGCAAACAAAAATTTAACGGTAATCAAGATATTAAGATTTAAGAATTTTAAATAAATCATAACATATTATATTATTTGTGTTTTATTCTTTGCTGTATAGCCAGCGCAGCACAAGTCTAAATAAAACATTTTTACTCACTCCATACCTTCATTTCAATAATTCAAAGTTCTATCACCAGCACAGCCATCTTTTTTTTTACTGACTTCTTTTTCCCCAGCAATCAAATAGTTTTTTGGCTATGCAGCAATGAATAAAACACACCTATTATTAACATAATGTATGTACTTTGTACAAACATATATTTTTTTTAAAGCTACATTACCAAAATATTTTTTTCTTCTTACCTGAAAATAAAGTAAGAATAAGGTTTTAATTAAATAAAGTTCTTTATAAGCAAAATGAAATGTGTAGATATGTAGGTATATTAAAATTTAAAGAAAAGGTATAAAAAGGATTAAAAAAATTTGAAAATTAATTTTTTTTTAAATAAAAAACCGCACAAATTGCTCTATGTAACTATATTCAATTGATGATTTGAAGTGTTATCGAGGACGAAAGGCCAATTTTTGTTGAGCTATTTTGAATTCTAAATCATTTCGTTGTATCAACGGCATACATACATTAGTTTTAGTGATGGGTAGTTTTATAGTTTTTATGCACAACAAATTCAAATCCACCTACATAAATATATAGTCGAAATTATCGTCTTATATTGAATTTCATACTATGTATGACAAATCTATATATTTTTTTAATGAGTACCGTTGGGAATATATGTATATATGTATACATTTGACTTCATTAAAACTCCTTCCATACATATAATATTATAAGCTATCTATATGTATGTCACATTAAACTTTAAATTGACCGAAATTGATTCGTTTCCTTTTTTTATCTTTTTTTTTCTTAAAAAAAAAGTTATTTATGTATGTATGGAATACATATACATATATAAATGATATAGAGACCACCTTCAAAGTTTTAGAAGATTTACATAGAACGAAAACAAACTCAACGAAAGAAACTCAATTCATCATAATGTCAAGCCAAGCGAAACGCTGAAGTCTCAGAAAACTTACTACAACAACAAAAATAAATATAAAAATAGAGTAGGTATACCTATACAGAAATTGTGCAGTATATGTGCTGTAGGTATATACAAAAAAGCACTATAGCGCCAACAGCCCGAGACCATCGGAAACAATAAATTTCATGAAATGCACTTCCCGCTATCGATTTCCTGCCGAATATTGGAAGGATTACAGCGAAATAATATGAAACACGAATGAGAAAAAAAAATCCACTACCAAGGAGCATCCTTGAGTTTTGCTACAATAAACCATCCCAAGGTATCTGATGGCATTTTTCATTGAAATAAGAAGTAAAAAAAAAAATTCTGTAAAGGATGGATAATTCGCAACAAACTAAACAACAACTATATGTATAGGTACCGTACCTACTACTTCGCAACTGTATTTCTTTCCACTCTTTACCACTATTATAGTCCTGGAGAATGTGGCAACAAAAACTTTTGATATCTAATAAATAGAAGAAAATAAAAAAAAAATAAAAATACTAGAGGTACACCAAATAAAAAACTAGGTATAGGTAGAGAAAAAAAAATATACTCAACTAAAGAATTGGGATTTTTATAAGAAAAAAAAATTAAAATGAGACAGGATAACTCCTGAAATTGCACACAACATAAAATACGCTACGTTTTCAAACTCTTTCTTCTTCTTTTATTAACGATACGCTCTATACAAAACATTAAGAACAGTGATGTGCAAAACATTTAAGGAAAATCGTAAGAAATGTTTTTCTGAAAATTATGAAGGTCACACAAAAAAAAAAAAAAAAAAAACATGTACAAACCTTCAAAACACCAGCTTCTATATATTCCTAAGCCATTTCATAAGAAATGAAAGCAATTAGAAGACCAGACATTTTTGCTGATTTGATTTGCTATAAGAAACTTGTCATAAACAATCCTTCAATTATTATTATTGGGAAAAATATAATTATATTTCTGTGAAATATGAAGTAGGTAGTACCTAATCTTTCTTATATCACACAAAATAAACATTCTTTATACAAAAGTATTCATCTAAATTACAGAATCCAAGAAACTGGAGAACTTTTGACGTGCAGCATTTTTGACGTTTCAATTAATGTGAAGAAAAAAAGAATCGGAAAAAAATATTGAAGTTTTTAGTGCTTATTTGTGTAGCGAAAAATTATTAATTAAGAGAAAAATATTGAAAATAAAAAAAGGGAGTAATAACCTCGTGGCTGTTTTTTTTCTTTAAAATATACAAAAAGCTCACTGTGGGCAGATAAAAAAATCGACGTACGACATTTTTTGAAAGCAGTTGCAGCTACGGCTCCGATTCTAGTTGCAGCAGAGCATTGTATTCAGCCAGTAAAATAGTAAAAACGTCTGACTACCTCCGCAGCTCATTAATTGGATTCTGCAATACAGGTGATTATTTCTTTCAAAATGTTGACCGTAAATACAGATTAACATGGGGTTTATTCTGAAATTTAATTTAGAACTTTTAATTTTAATATTTCGTTAACTACAGGGTCTTTTATTAAACGCTTCATATCTTTTAAACTTAAGTAAAATAAAGTATATTTTGTAATATATCATCGAAATTTTATATTCGTTTGAAAGGCCTTATAGTGATGCCATTATGTCATCTGTTAATAAAAGGGGTAACACTTAATTGTTTCATCGTGGTGGGGGCCTAAACTCTAATTCCAACCGAACACACCCAATCATCTTACAAGAACGTTTGACAACCAAAAGCGCGGGAAAGCGGTGGAGGAATACACAAAATGGGTACAACTTTCTGTCAGTGCATGGATTTGCTTGAAGTGTCATATGACACAATGTAATAATCATAATCTTGTCTTTTCACATTGAAGCCGCCATTGGAAGAAGACACAATCATTTAGGGGATTTGGAGCTCGAGCCACCGCTGGAAAGCTGCTAAAAATAGTGAGTATTTAGAATGCAATTAATTTAATTAATAATTTTAAATTAATAATTGTTGTTATTTTAAAAAATAAACTCGTCACATATTAACTTCTATTTGAGCGTTTGTTCTGCAGCTAATTTGGGGCTCCGAATATTGTGCATATGGCACAATTTTCCTACACCATCGTTCAAATGTCCGCCGCGGCTTTTCTGGATGGCACGCATCTAAACTGTTAAATTTTCCATGAATCTGGTTCATAAATAAGTCTAAATTTGACCAATGGCATGGTTTATGTTGGCTTTGACGGACGCTGCATGTGGGTTTATGACTTATTCGGATAGACTTGCGACTTCAGAAAACTCCACAAGAAAAATTCTAACGGGGTCAAATCACACGATCTCGGGGGCCAGTTTACATCACCTTCACGTGAAATGACCACGCCCTCGAATCACTCGTGCAGAATTTCCAATGTGGAGTGAGCTGTGTGACACGTTGAAACCACATGTCGTTGGTTATAATCCAATTCAGGCCAAAAGAAGTACGACGTACCTATAGATGACGCCGCGCCCGCCGCGTCGCCAGCCAAAAATCCACATCAAAAAGTGACTTTTTCGGGATGAGTTGGACGCTGTTGGATCTCGGTATAGTCCCAAATTTGACATTTTTATTTGTTGACGTTCCCATTCATCCAGAAATGGGCCTCATCGCTGCAGATGATTTTTCGATGAAAATTGGGGTTAGTTCCCAACTGCTCCAGAGCTCATTCCGCGAACAAACGTTGTTGTTTATGGACGTTAACTTTCAGCTCCTGGGTCAGTTGAATTTTTTTCGGCTGTGGTCTGCAACAGACCGAGTTCTTGTGAGCGATGTGAAATCGACTGCCTCGGATTCTCCTGCACACTCTCACGGTCAGCTTTGATGTTTTCGGCAGAACTTGCGTTTCATCGACGTACGAATTTTAGTTGATCGTTTACTGAACCCAGTGGAGTCAAATTTATTCACCACACTGCGGTCCTCTCGGTTGGACGATAATGGGCGACCGTGAAATTGGCGAAGCGCGCAGAACGTTGCCCGAACAAAACACCCATTCTGATAAAACAATTTTATCATTTGCACGTGTTGTTGAACGCTATATCCGTCCATTGTTATTTTACAAAACAAACTGAATAAATGACAGCCAATTTGAAAGATGTAGCTTCAACAATATGGCCGCTATCCACTGTCAAATTTTGGAAGTCCCTATATTGGCTGACCCTGTATATTTGGCCTATTTATGAGAGGTAACTTTATTTAAAAAAAATGGTGAGCTTCTGTAAATGGCAACGATTCTTTTTAAATACCTAGATGCTTATGAACCAGTACAGAAAATTTAAACATTCACTTAGAAAAATTTCCGACTAAGGTGAATTAGTGAAAAGCTTTATTTCCATGTGAAGCGTTTTCCAAAAAGTACCTTAAATTTTGACTTTGTATGGCGAAAAAGAAAACATTTAGTTTTTTCTTATTTATTTATAAATATTAACAATAAATTAAAATCTATTATTAACAATTTTTTTAAAGCACTAGCATCATATTACTTTCAGCCTTTTTTTTCTTAATTTCTTAAAACTTATCTATTTAAAAACTTTTTTAAAAAATGTTATACTTTATACTTTTTTTTGTAATAGCAATTTTGAAAACAAAAGTACATATACATAAACGCGCACAGTACCTTACACTGCGGTGATTGGTGAAAAAAGTAAATTAAAACAAACAACTGATATTTTAATATTTTTTTCTCAAAATCTCTTAAGAAAATAAGCAACACAATCTTTTGGTGTAGAATTACAAAAGCTATATTGTTCACAATTTTCAAAAAAATGTATTTCTACTAAAGAGAAAACCAATTTTCTTAAATTAAAACAGGTATTTTCGATAAAATTTGAAGCAATTCAACGTCGTTGTATGGTAGCTACCAGTTATAGGTAAGCTAGAACATACAATTATAATTTCTCTTATAGAATATCGCATAAAAATTCTCAAACGGCCCACGAATTATGGATTGAGCTCATATACATACATGAGTCGCAGTACATTAGACGCACAGCCGCAAAGACGGACGATTTGACGAAAATCACTTTTTCGGACATTTCCATCATCGCAATACCAAAATTTGGAGCACTTAAGAATTAGGTGGAAGGGACAAATTTCTACAAAAAAAAAAACTATATCAATTAGAAAAAAATTATAAAGCAAAAAAATGGCAACACTAACAATATTATGTTATATCTTATTTGAAGCCTCTCTTTTTTTTTAATTTTTTTTTTTTTTCAATTTAAGTTATTTTTGTTTTTAGGTTTTGAAAAAAAAATTTCCAAACCAAGTTTTGAAAATAAAATTCGAAAAAAAACTTACATCAAGTACTAATTTTGTTCATAATTTTCGACACTCTTATTAATTTGTATTTTTGCTTAGAAACATTCAAACTCTCAATTTTTTAACAAAAAAAAAAAACAATGGTTCAAAATTTTAGACCATTAAGTACATACGATGTTAAAGCATTTTTAGTATGATGCTAAGTTAAAAACATAAATTTCCAAATTTTGAACGAGTTAACATCGTTTTATCTTATAATTAAAGTCAAAATCACCAAAATGTATATTTTAACTTTTAAGTGTCATACTGACTTCAAATGTTACTTTGACAATTATTAAAAATGTGAAAATTTTATGTTTGCACGAACTGTCAATTGTTTAAGCGTGTTCAGCTGAAGTTTATTAAGTAAATAGTTTTAATATGAAACTAGTTAAAAAATATTTAGAACTAAGCATAACTTAGTAAAGAGCTTTAAAGTTAGTAAATTGTAAAGTAGTATCATGCTAATACCTTGACCTGTTTAAAATATTACGCCAGTAAATTTTGATTTTCTTGTCCAGATTTTTACTTAACCAATTTTTCCTCTGTCCTTACGTAAAAAATTATGCAATGGATTTTAAACTATGTAACTTCCAGATAAGCTAGAGACATCCAGATATATACTCAATTGCATGCAACCCACTTTTTTCGTTTTAAATCTATGGGACCAGCAGAAATTGTTTCATGTACTTATTAGTCCACTTAAAAAACTAATAATATTTTAACTTAATTTCCTTATATTCAAATATATTATTCACTTTTAATTTAAATTTGATTTAAGTGAATTTTAAATCCAACCATATTATAGTGGGATTTATTAAATCTAAAAATATAAGTTGTCCATTATATTATTTGATTTCAACTGGAGAATATTAAATAGCTTTCTATATACATTGAATAAAATCCTTAAGCACAGCAATGTAAGTACACTTACGACTTTTGTAATAAATATATTTTTCGAAATTCTTTTGAAAAACTTTTCTCGATTTAACGATTAGAACTGTATAACTTTAAAATCACTTTTGTTAAATGTATCTTTGTATGGTCATAATTTAACTATACTGTAACTGACTTATATTACTTGGTACTCTACTCTACTCTATACACTATACCCCTTCCAACTTAAACTCTTCGTTTATAGATGTTTACTAAAGATTAAGTTCTATATAAGACTTTGGTCTGATGAACTACCACAGGGGACCTATTTATGTGCTAGTCTATTGTTTACTTGGTAAAATATTCAGTCATGACGTTAAAGAATTTTTTCCATTACAGAGTTAGATTTAAGCCGACTGTAAAAGCTTTTGAAAGATAGCATTTGATTCTCAAAGGACACTTTAATGCCTTTTTCAAGGAAAATATAGCAAAAACAACATATAGCTATCCAACAACCGCAACGAGGCAAAGGATTTTTTTTTATTATTTTTTTTTTTTCGTTTGTTTTTGAACACGATGCTAAAAAGGAAACATTTTTCAACAAAACTTCAAAACCAGAAGTGAGAATTTTTTTTGTTTTCTTCTTTTAGATATATTTCAAATACAACCAAATGTATGTATATTATTTATTCAGAAATTACTTTATGAAAATAAATCATCGTTATAATGTTGGTGGTAAAAAGAGACGGGCGGCGCGCAATGAAGTGGTTGCTGTGTACGTGGGTAATTGGGTGGCAAAATGTATTTAGATTTGCATAATATAATTTTTTGAGTTTATTTTATAACGTTGATGGTTAGAAGTTATGTGTATGTTTAAGCAAACAAAACATAATAAAATGCCTTGTCAGATAAATTGATACATATTTTCTAATCATTATTGTAAAAGAATATTTTGTTGATTGTAATTAAAGTTATTGAGAGTTAAAAAAAAAGACATTTTTTAAGTGCTTATTTAAACTTTTAGCAAGAATTTTCCGTTTTACTTGCCCCACTTAACATATTATATGCGGTAAGTATTGGTGTGTATTGTTTCAAAAAAACAATTCAAGGTTTTAATCAAAATTAATATTACGATGATAAAGAAGTACCTATACAAAAAGTGATTATCTGCATGCCGCCCATGGGTCTATTTGTGTACAATATCGAGCTAAAGCATAAACTTATACGAATTTGTTTTAAATTTGACATTGAGTACTTTTTTATTATTTCCTAGAGGATGAATTAGGATTTTTGTCTAAGCTCATTTAGTTGATTGGGTATAGCTGCCATAAATACATCGATTTCGATTTTCTCAAAAACCACTCTAACAATGTAAAAAAGGACCCATTAAAAGGCGTTTTTCTTTTTTAGTTCAGAGCATAGGCTAAACTGTCAAAAAAATATTTGTGTTTCTTTTTAACTCTGATCGTCCAGAGATTAAAATTTGTGTTTCTTTTTTTAGTTCTGAGCATGTTCAGAGCGCACTCTGTGAGCTCAGAATAAAAGAGTAAACGGAGTAAATTGCTGAACACAACCAAGTTGACATTTGAAAGGCAGGCAAAATCATTGTCAAAACAATAAAAATGGCGGAAGAGGCTGGTTGCGTTAGTGAAGAAGGTAAAATATTAATGATAATAAAATAATTTCTAATCATGACAGTTCAGTGCTGAAGTTGTTTCATAATTAATACTCTGCTCAGAACTAACTCTGTTCGCTCAGACTCTGCTCAGAGCTCAGCTCTGAACTTAAAAAGAAAAACGCCTAAAGAGAGGAATAGATGTTATTCTCGGTGAAAAAGATACAAAAGTGAAACCAATTGGAGTGCTTTCAAAATGGTTCGAAATTCTGTTGTTTTGTTTATCAAGTAAAAAGAGCAAAGATGCGATATTACTCTTCAAAATTAATGTAAGCCCCCTATTACCGTTGGCGAGTCGAACGAATATACGTGTGACTGTAAGAAATTAGTATTACACCCAGAGAAAAATGAAAGTCTAATTTTGAGAATATTTAGATTGAATTAAACAACGCGACCCTTCTTAGCATAACATACTCAATTTAACTCCGCTTTTTCTTATTTTACCCAAAAAGTACTCAAAATAAGAACGCAAGGAGTTAAAATGACTTCTTTACCATCAAAACAAAAAATGCGTGCTTAAGTTTACTGTTATGTTTTGCACGAAATTTACTCACGTATCACATTTTTTAAACATTGGGTTACTCTTCATGCGGTCGGTGGTAAAATGGAGCTGGAAGAAAATTGCAAAATTGTGTACATTGTTCAAGATCCAGTGAACAATAAGGACAGTAAAGATACAGAAAAGCTGATGTATCTGTTAAAACAATACGATTTAATAGAATTCCATAAGTACTTGATTGGTGAGTACAACTTAATTTGTCTTTTGTTTTTTTCTTCATATCGGACATTGCGCAATGCATTATCAGCTATCTGACCTACAGCAGTTAGTTAATAATATACGTTCTCTTTTATTATTTACATAAAATATAGACGCCAATAGTACTTACAAAAGTCTTCCATACTTATCAAAGGAAGATTTATGATACAGCATACGGGCTTAAGGGCAGAATTCAGGAAAAGGCTGTTTGTACGGAAAAAATCACTTGTAAGTACTTCTATGAATCGTTTATAAATTATTAACAACTAAACGGAGGATTTTTTTAGCACAACATTGACGATGACACTCCATCTAATGACTCTAAAGTTAACTCTTGGCTTTTAACAACAGATTCTTGGAGAAATTCATGTATGCTAATACTCCTAACAGCCAGGGGCAATCAAGCAAATCCTCTTGTCGCTGCTTAGTGATTGGTAAGATCTATAGTTTTGAAAATGTTTATTTCAAATTCTTAAAATTTATTTATTAAAATGTAAAAAATCTTCTGCTGGCAAGCGTAACTGGAAAGGCATGGTTACAATAATTATATAGCTCTACAAAAGAGCTTCGAATTTTATCTATTAATTATTTGTTATATTCATGTTTGTTTGGGTTAAATAAACTTTTAATAAAAAACACTAAAATAATTACGATTTGTATTTTTATTGGATTCCAGTTTTAAGAAGCTACCTGTGTAATTCGAAAGATTAGGGTAAGTAGAAACATTCTTAAATGTCAAAATTGTACGTTTTTATTTCAAGAAACGTGGTCTTAAATCCATAATGCCCCGATATCAGAATAAGAACTATGGGCGCTTAATTTAAAAATTTCTGGTTTTAAATTTAAATTTGCTGGTCATTCTTAACTTAGGAATGCAACTACTTAAAGAAAAAATGCGTTAATATTGATTCAAATCCGTCATACTTAGTTTTAGTATAAACACGATTGCGATGAAAAGAATTTTGAAGTTTGTTAGTTTAAGTATGTTTGTTCTTAATTATACTCTTTTTTTCTCTGAGTGTACGGTTGGCGAATCGAAAACCTTTGATTCGACTTAAATGTCAAAAAAATTTCAAAGTTTGACCTCACTCTATTGTGGTTATCAAATTTTCGTTGATTTGAACGTCATTCGTCAAATACGTTAGTTCGCTAATGCAAACATTTCACTTCGAAAGTTCGATTAATAAATATGCCAATAATAATAGGAGGGTAAATCTTCCTAGTAGTCTGTTGTGGAAAAATATTAAAAGATGTGGTATTCAGAGTGAAACCAATAAATACTTTTGTAATATATTGACTCTATATACCAGCTCACAGTTATTTTCTCTCCCATGGTTCCTCCTCTCAAAAAGAAATACGACTAACAACCGATTCAAGCTCAATGGCTTCTTTTGATAGAAGAACTGATGTTCCACTTCTAGAATTTTATTGTGTTCCTGAAGTTGAAGTTCAAATGGCAGTGAATAGTATAAAATTAAATGCTGTAGGTGTAGATAGAGTTCAGCTTAATGTAGTAAAGCTTATTTTGCCACATATTATGTTATATAACATTTTTCATTAACTCGTTTATAACTCAGGGTTGCGAATTTTTGAATTAAAAAATCATTAAGTCATAAGCTTGTTGATGAATATTAATTTTAAAAATTAATTCACAAATTAGTTAGTGACTTATGAACTATACTACTACTATTTAATTCCCAAGCTAGTTAATATCTTTTGAATAAAAAAAAATCAATTCATAAGTCAGTAATTGACTTATGAATAAAAAACTATTTAATTCCCAAGCTAGTTAGTAACTTTAAACATAAAATTGATACATCATACTTGCCCTCTCTTTCATTGTGTTCTAAAACAATTCCGTGCCTAGATACCTTAAAGAGTCTCGGAATTCACTTAAATTCTTAATTATCTGCTGCTGATAATGTGAATTTCATTACCAAATCGATTTATAGTGGTGTTAGGCAGCTCAATGTCTTGGCAATACTTACGCCTCAAGCCACTAGGATGAACCTTGCCAAAACTTTTTTAGAAATATGTACTAATCTTTCTGTTTTGTCAGTGCCTGTTTCGAGCCTGCACGGCTTTGAGGGGACCTGGAGTCCTCACAATTCTCAAAATATTGTTATAAACTCTTACAGTAATAATTAATTGTTGATTATACAGGGTGTCCCGAAATCACCGTCTCAGAAGAAAAACATGAGTTCCTGAGGTCATTTCAAGTCGAAAAACTTATTATTTTCCTTTATTTTTTGTTTTGTATTTTTTTTAATAATTTAAAATGTATTTTTGGGCAAAAAATGTTAAGTATTTTTAAGAACACATATTGGACTTTCATAATAAAAAGAAAAAAATTATACTTAATAACATGTTTTTTAGAACAAATTCATATCAATGTCAAAAAAACAACCTTAAAATGTTTAAAAAAAAGTGTTTGATAATAAATTGCGGGAAAACCGTTAGAGCCAGTCAAAGGCAAAAAGAATAAAAATCATAAAAACCGTATAAGTCGAAAACGAAGCGAAAACGAGAAAATTACCTCTTAAGTTTTTCGATTTAAAATGACCTCAGGTACTCATGGTTTTCTTCTGAGGCGGTGATTTCAGGACACCCTGTATAACTATGTGTAAATTACCCGGAAGTCGAAATCAGAACCTGTTGTCGAGATATTCGAGAATAAAACCTTTTTTTTAACAATTTGTAGGTATTACTTTTTTTTTGGTTTTAAGAAAAACGTTTCAATATTGATATTTTTTCTAAATTCCTATTAAAATATCTATAAATATTAAAATATTGGCATTATGTGTAAAATAAAATTAACCCAAAGTCAAAATCTTTTTTTGTCCTGAAGATATTCGAGAGGAAAGACATATTACAAACGGCTAGTAATTTTTTTTTATTGAACCTTTTCGATGTCTGCCACCATGTGGGACAATGTCATATATGTATGTATATGCCACACATAATTAGATTGGTAACGCTTTTAAATAAAAACAAAAAATCGTTCACACATTTAACTTGTTCTATTCAATCTAAGCATTGACCCTTCCCTTAAAAAAATTACTGTGAATTTTTGCCTGTGGTTTTGTGACCCTGTGCCAGTATTTATGATTTTAGACTTATCAGAACATCACACAAACTCAATTGAATTTAAATTTTAGCCCACTTGAACTATATATATCATTAATTTTATTTAATTTCCTTCATTTATATGTAGGTATAAAATAGAAGGACTAAAATTCTCTCTCATATAGAAACTGCAAAAAGATGAGCCATCCTATAGTTCATGCACTTAAAAAAAAAAAAGTAAAATAAGACAAACTTAAAAAATGCATAATAAGCGCTAGAAGTTTAATCAAATAGTTTGTTCTTACACCAAGGCTAAGTATAATCTTCCTTATGGTATTTTAATTTCTCTATAGGGATTATCATTATTATTTTGTGAAAAGAACTTGTCAAAACTCTTGCAACTCTGCTGTTAACAATTGTGGGTAATTAAAAAGTATAAAAATTAAATTCTTTAAAAATGAGAGGAGACAAAATTAATTTATTACAAGCAAAAAGCCGTTATGAAAAGTAACCTTTATAACTGAACTCATCTCTCCTTGAGCTTGAAGGAAGATTGAAGGGTTGGATAATGAAAACGATGCCGATGCAAAGAAAATTTATAAATGGCAAGTTTCACGCGAGATATCATTCAACGTTTGAAACAGTTGTTGCTACTGCTGATGCGCTGATGTTGCTGCTGCTACTGGTTTTGCTGCTGCTGCTGCTGCTGCACAAAGTCCTTGTCTTATAGTTGACGGATAACCTACGAAAATATGCGGTTGTTGGTTGCTCTAATAAATGCTTTGCTATTAACCAAGCCGCCATACCAATTTATTTTGTTTGTAATTACATATGTACATATGTATATAAATTTAAAGAACATTGTAATATAAAGTGCACAACTTCGTTGCATGTCAAGCTCAAGTTGCACTTGATATATATTTACGATAACGAACGTATGTATATATGCTTAATATTATTCTTACATATACATATATAACACACAGATGATAATGGTACTACGATAGGATACTTTTGTTTGCATGTGCAAAGTTCACGTACTTTTCTACCAACATAAACACCAACATCAACAACTGCATTGTATTGTATAAATTGAATTTATATAAATTGAAAATGTTTTGAAAATACCAAAGTTTTGTTATTTGTTTTTCCAATTCTGATGCTATGTGAATTTTAATTTATGTGTACATATTCTGTCTATAGTATGTATGTATGTAAGCAAAGTTGTATGCTAATTAAAGGCAAGTGGCATCAGTTAAAAGGGCATTACATACTATACAGTAGACGCTCGATTATAGTAAAGTTATTAAAACCAGGCCTACTGTTTCGAGATTCTTCACTATTTCGAGAGAGAAACTAAAATGGCTTTTCAATGTGATTTTGATAAAGAATTAATTTTTTTTATTTATTAAGGGGCCAGTTATAGCTTTCATTGAAACTCATCATTGAAAATTTTAATTTTCAGTTTTGAGGCCCTAAAAAAGCGATACCAGTGATTATTTTGATGCCAATAAAAAGCTGATGACTCGATTATTATTTCTAGTCAAAAAAATATTTCATTTTGGCCCTACCTTCCACATAAAACGATTTCTAATATTTCAATGATCAATGATAAAGGAGTAAAATCATTGAAATAAAGAAATTCATTTCCTGCGACAGGCTGGGCCAAAATGAAATATTTGTCGGACTAGAAATAATAATTGAGTTATCAGCTTTTTATTTGAATTAAAATAATCACTGATTTCACTTTTTAAGTGCCTCAAAATTAACAATTAAAATTTTCAATGATGAGTTTCAATGAAAGCTATAACCGGCCCCTAAAGCGTAAAATAATTTCAATTGGGTAAAAAAACATAAATATTTCATAATATCAGTTAGAGTTATTGATGCACTTTTATTATAAGAAAATAATTTATTTGTAATATGCTAACACAAGTGATCATACTGAGGTTCCGAATGAACTGACAAATTATATCTTAAAATCTAACATAATAAATTTACTTAAATAAAATATGTCGCCGTCAGCGATTGCGATGGGAACCATTCCGCAGTTGCAATCACAGACTCAGGTTACGTTTATGTTGCAGTTGATGGGGTGAATGCCTGGCCATGAAAGCTTCCTAATGCGTTCGTATATCACGCCGGGGTCAACGCTTGGCCATGAAATCGTGATCGAGTGTCTTAGCTTATCTATCATAAATATCATACAATAAACTTTATTTTTTTAGAAAAACGAAAAACTTCGTTTCCCGCTGTAAATGCATTGCTGCTGGCATAATCGTTAAATATTGAAAAAAATGTGAGTTCACTATATCGAGATATACCTTTTGTTCACTATACCGAGATTCACTATATCGAGCGTTTACTGTACTTATACATTTTATAAAAGAAGGATGTGTTATTTTACTTGGTCGATTGTACATTACACACACAATATAAAAACTGCTGGTTTCGTTTTTAAAAATATGGGATTTCGATATTTTAATCAAGCCTATAGCATTCTGTTTCTGTATATAGAAGTTCGTCAAACCGTCTGTCTGTACGTTTGTTTAATGCACCCATAATATACACATTTATGTCCTTTTGAACTACAAATTTGTTTTTAATTTTTTAGAATATTTAAATGTAATTTCTAACAGATCAGATTTTGCATTTTATTGTTGCTTGAAGGCTAAATCGTAAGAATATAGTGTATTACTCCATCTGCAGTGAACTATCTCCTACCGCGTTTTGCTATTGAGGAATTAGAACAATATTTAAGTCCCAGCTCATAAGTAGTTACTGAAGTAATCAATACAATATTTTATAAAGGGCTTTGCAATAGGGACTTTTGAACTTTGACAGTTGATAGCAGCCATATTGTTGAAGCTATACATCTGTAAAATTGGCTGTCATTTATTCAGTCTGTTTTTCCAAATCACCATGAAAGGATAAAGCGTTCAACAACACGTGCAAAGGATAAAATTGTTTTATCAAAGTAGGTCTTCTGTTCGTACAACGTCTGAGGGCGCTCCGCTTATTTTACGGTCACCATAATCATCCTACCGAGAGGTAGAGGACTATTCACAGTGTGGTGGATAAATTTGAGTCCACCTGGTTCAGTAAACGATCAACCCACACCCGTACGTCGACATAACGCAACATCTGCCGAAAACATCGCTTCTGTCCGTGAGAATGTGCAGGAGAATCAGAGGCAATCGATTTTGCGTCGCTCACAAGAACTCGGCTTTTCGCAAACCACAGCTTTGCTTTGGCGAATTTTGTGTCGTGACTTGGACATGCACCCGAAAAAAATTCAGCTGACCCAGGAGCTGAAGGTAAACGACCATAGACAACGAACCGTGTCCACTGAAATGGGCTCTGCAGCAGTTGAAAACTGACCCTAGTTTTTATCGAAACATTATCTTCGGTAATGAGGCCCATTTCTGGATGAACGGAAAATGCTATAGGTCGATGATTTCCAATTTCTTTTGACCTGAATTGGATGATATGGATACCAGCGATATGTGGTTTTAGCAGGACGTTGCTAAGTACGACACAGCTCACGCCACATTTGCACGATTGATTCGAAGGCATGGTCATCTCACTTGGATGTGAACAGGGCACTAAGATCGTGTGATTTGACATTTTGCGTCAATATATTTATTTCCTTTAGAGCTCTTGTTTGAAGAACTATCTTGAACGTGAAAATAACTTTCAATTTGTTCACGTTTTTGTAATAAAAAATTTGTTAGTTTTCACAGTATCCATGTGAATATACAAAGTGAATCAATTCTACTTTGACATTACGTTAAGCAAACATAATACAAATACACTTAAACAAGAAATTAATCACTCTACTCCTAAAGAATGAGGAATAATTATAATTTGATTTGTTTGTAAAATAATTTGCAAAAATTAAAGAATCTTCTGATAGGATGACAACTTTTGCCGCACCTTGGATAAACGAAATACTGTCACACAGGAATGACCTACGCTCTAGACCCAGTGTTGTAGTTTTTTTTATTAACATGATTCATTTCTTATCTTAAGAAAAAAAAATATTTCTGGAATATTTCGCATCTATTTCCGTGGAATTTTAAAAATGTTTTTGAAAAGTGTCGTTTTTGTGTGTGCTAATCAGGGGCGAACTGGGCCACCGGTCAATTAGTCACAAGTGTAAATGAAATTTTCATACAAAAGAAATTCAAAACTAGAAATGAGTACCAAAATATGAAAGTGAAATATGAAGACTGGTTCTTCCATCATTTTCACCCAAAAATTTTCATTTCTCAATGTACCTACGGCAACATAGGAAAAAATTTCAATTGTTGTGGAAAATTGTGAAATTTTTCAATCAAAACTAAAATTGACTAAAATTTGGGGGGTCACATTGTCAAGTTTTCAAAACGTTTTGAAGATCTAGAGAGGAGAAAATACTTGGGTGTGACAAGTGTGCTATTACCATTAATAGCCGCTTTTTATTATATGTGTATGGTTCATGTGTTGTTGTTGCTATGTAGGTATGTTATTTGATGATCCCTATCGATTCTGATAATAAATTTAAATTTAAATAATGTTTTTATAAATTCCACTAATGAGGTGCTAAAAGTCTTATACTGTGACCTTGAACTTTTTTTTTTTTTAATTCATAAAAAAAAATCTATGCCTGACCAATAACTGAAATTAGCTGACCTTATATCACGATCCGGTGGTCTTTCAAATGGTATACTTTTTTGCGAATATCCCATAAATGAGGTGCCAAAAGTCGCAAAGTCGAAAAAGTTGAAGCTTGGATTAAAAAGTTTTCTAAGCCTGACCAATTTCTGAAAATAGCTGACCTTTTATGACCAATAAGTGACCTTTTAGATGGCATACTTTTTTTTGCGAATATCCCATATATAAGGTTCTAAGATCCAGGAGCTGCATTTGTGGCCCAAACGGAATCTCAGGAACCTGCACACAGCTTCGTAAAGGGTCCCCACAAGGTGTTGGGTCCCTGCAAAATTATTTTAACGAAAACTATACTTCAGCTGATGGAGCCTCCACACTAATTATAACTGAGCTGTTGTATGCTCAAGGGGGCCCTCACAGTACTCTGAGATACTTTAAACGAAGTTGTAGTAGGGGCCCCATCGATAACGTTAGCAGGCCCCCAAATTACTCTTAATAAACTTTATATTTATAGGTTTTTGAAGTAGTTACCTACAATCAGTTCGTTTAAAGGAAAGCTTTCATAAAAAATTTCAAGGCCGCAAAAACAGAATAGAAAAGAACAACAACGAATGTTGGGAGTATTTTATAAGTTTCAGTAGAAGTATAGAAAATTTCAATTATAAAATGTTATTATTATGTGTTTGCAATAATAATATATTAGGTATGTTGGTATTAAATTAAACATTCATATCGTACGGCTACAGAAAAAATCTCTGCATAGGTGCTTTTCGGTAAGTTCAAATAATATATTAAAAAAGATGTGCCTGACTGGGTCGCACGAACTTGCTCTTATGTGCAATCACACTGTGTTTTTAAAGTGTTAATATTTCGAAAACTATATTTTTCTGATAAAATAAATAAATAAATTATGGGAGCCTATATTGCATACCATCTGCTTAAAACGTAGTTAAGTTTATGGTAGTATTATGCGAGTAGGTAAATTTTTGTATGAACAATATAGCACCGTATTGTAAATATGCATGGAACTTACAGTTTAGACTGAAAAATTGTAAAAAAAAAATAAGTTATTAAACAAAAATTGATTAAACAACCTCTGAAATTTGATTGACACCAATGTACATCATCCGATTTCTTAAGGAAACCTTAATTTATGAGAAAAAAATTGAAAATCGTTTGGAATTTTGAAAAAAAAATAATTAAAAAAAAATTTGTACGCAATTTTTTAGCCTTTATTGATGGGGAGTAAAAAAATTAATTAAAAAAAAATATCATCTACCCATTTTCGAAATATGGAATTTTCAAAAAATAATTTTGAAATTTTTTTTTAACAATCAATAATTTGGAAAATTTTGGTATGCAATATTATTAGAACTTTTTTGAAGCTTTTGTGCAAAAAAATTCAATAAAATCAGTTCACTTATAATAATGAGATAGTCGAACATCAAACAAATGGTTCTATGAGAGATACCATTTTTAAACGATACATACATTTTTTCCAATAATATGGTAGATGCTACAGATATTAGTTCATTCAAAAAATTTAATCAAAATCGTAAGAGCCGTTTATGAGAAAAATGAGATTTTCAATACCGGTTTTTAAATATTTGTATGAGAGGTACCGTTAGTTTTGGCTATAAGAATAATTTTCATTTAAAATCTGCTAGATGATGTTAAAAAACTTCTGGGTGCCAAGTTTAATAAAATTTGACCGAGTAGTTTTTAAACTATTAAGTTTTCGAAAAAAAAAAAAATTTTAAACTTTTTTAAAAATAAAAAAAAAAATGTTTTTTGAAAATTTTGGTATACAAAACTTTTAAAACTTTTTCAAACATTCTTCATTAAAGAATTGATTCTGTTTTTGAGAAAATTGAAAATCAAAAAAATGGTTCTTAGGTGGTACAATTTTTAACCATTTTTCGGAAATTTTAAAAATGGTTGCTTGTTTGTAAAAAAAATGTATGAATTTTTTTTTTTAAGTTTAAGTTTTTGAGAAAAATAAGATTTCCATTTTTTGCTAAAAAAATTTGTACGGCAGGTACCTACCGTTATTTTTGGTCTTAAGAAAAAATGAAAAAAACATGTGGGAGGAATGCCCAACAAACGCTAGGTACCAACTTTGAAGAAAATCGACCCACCCATTTAGGCTACAGCCGAAAGGGCAGACAGACAGACGGACAGAATTGCAAGACCCACTTTTTTCGACTTCGCTATCATCATAATGTCAACTTTGATCAACATCCCGAGTTTTATTTTTTTGCACGAATCCATAACTTGCCATATATGTAGTACCTATATATCGCAAGTAAAAATAATATGCAATTTATATTTTTTTTTTTTTATCTGAAATCTGATTAACAAAACTTTATTTGTGCATTTTATAAAAGCAAAATTAATTTTCGTAAAACACCAAAACATTATCACATTTCAGCCACTTGATATTGTTTCTATAAATACATATGTGTATCTATACAAAGCTATCAATAATAAAAATATTGTCGTTTTGTTTTAAAACATTTACTGGTATGATATTATATTGTTCAATTTTAATTTTATAAAATATCGATTGAAATTTAACATAATTGCACAATGCACATTGACAACATAAAAATATATAATATACAATACAATACATATCTCTTCTGTGACGTCATAAAATCTCAACAAGTCAATTTGCAATTCATAAATATGACGTGTTGTCGGAGAGAAGTTAAATTTATTTAATAAAACAAAAATTTTACGTTTTATTATCCAGATGACAGTACCTATCCTGTACATTATTGTCATTCATTTATATTCTCAGCAAACAAGCCATCAAACCAAAAAAAAAAAAAACAACTCACATGACAAAAATATAAACTTCGTATTATTATTTATATTTTGTTTCCTACGAGCATTTTTTTGCAATTATTATTATTTACATAGATAAACTTTTAGTTTGTAGCAAGTTTAAAGGATTTAATTTAAAATGTTTATTTTGATGTTGGTATTGTTGAACAACATACATACATACATATGTAGCTTGATTCATTTTCCATTCGAATAAAAACTTATTATTTTAATAAAAAATACATAAAATTTTATTTTTTGCTTTTTGCCAATTAAATTGAATTGGTAATTTAATAACATTGAATAAATGCTCGTTTTAAATATTTAAAAAAAAAGAGTTATGCTAGGCAGTGGTTTATTCTTCAATAAACATACAAATATGATTCATTGAATGATAATTTATTATTTCGAAAGAAAAATGATACTTTTGTATATATTCGTATTCGTAGTTAACACGGTTAAAAATTCTGGGGTACTTTTTAATACAGCTCTTGTATTACAGCCGTATGCAATACAGCAAATAATACATTTTAATAAAAAAATTCTAATCAATTCTTATTACATTCTAATATTTTTGTATTAATATATCATTTGTAATACAAAAAAGAGTTGATCTTAACCCAAAAAAATAAAACATATCCCTTGTAGAGAGGGAAAATTTTCTCTCAGTTGCCATTTCAAATATGAGAATTTTTCTAATCATTTTTGATTACATTTTAATACCTCCTCGCCCTTTTTTTGCTTCGATGCTCTTTTTTGCCAGCCATATTGAATATGAACATATTGTTCAGACTGCGTCACTTTTTAATTATACAACCAAGATTAAAATTTATTAATATTGTATTAAAAAGTAAGAAAAATTAAAATATAAAAATTTAAATATGCATTATTTTGAAGGCGCTTTGCAGTTTTTCGAGGCACAATATGTTAATTAGTAGACAAAATTTCAATCGCAATAAGATTTCTATCCTCATTTGTGAAAAACGATGGAGAAATTGACATACAAAGATAAATAGGTAGGTACTCTTGCAAAAATACACATTCATTATTATAGCTATTACGAATTACGAGTATGTATTCATAATATTTTCTGGGTTGCATTAATTCTCAAAAGAAATATCCTTTTGAGAGAAAATTTTCTTGTGAGAAATTTCTTTGTGAGAAATTTCCTTGTGAGAAATTTCCTCAATTTATTTCCTCTTTTTTTCTAATAAAGTTCTATTATAAAATGTAATAATTTTTGTATTAAAAGTAAAAATGTAATATTTGCGATGTAGTAAACTTTAATACATTTTTGGTGTTGTCATATATGTAACCCAAAAAATATTAAAAACTACACCAAAATTTTTAACCGTGTACCTATGTATGTATGTATATATGCATTTAATGTTATATAATTTCAAAGTCTCTGATTTGGTTCGATGATAAATAAATATAAAACCATTAATTTAGCTAATTGAATATAAAATTATGTGGGCTGGTATAATGATATATGTACATACATTATATTTTATTTTAGATTAAATATGCAAACATTTAATTTGCTCTTGAATTAAAATTATAATAGCTTCATTGGTATTTATTAATTTTTGCTTCTTGGTAAAATTTTAATATTCTACGTCATATAAATAGAAATAATGGTAAAATATGTCACACATGTTTCAAATATTTTTTTTTATATAACTTAATCTTTTTATATAATTTTATGGGTGGAAAATTTGAATTACGTTAAATTTAATTTCTCCGAATATCGTAAAGAAATTACTTCATATGGCTTCAGTTTGATAAATTAAATAAGTTATTGCTATTAATTATTATGATGCTCACTTACTTAAATTAATCGCATAACATAAACTTTTTATGAACGAAAAAAAACCAAATTAATGCTTTTCAGTCTGGATCCAAAGGTATATTAACTGACATTGAATTTATACGTTACATTCACCTAATTGTATAAGAGTTTCAGTTCATTAAAATGAACATGACTAGAGAAAAGCCAATTTAAAACATTTATAGCAGTTACAGCAGTTTATCGTCATTAAAAGTGTTGGTACATTAAGGAGCATCGTGCTACTTAAAAAAAAAAACCTCTGAGTGTCCGAAGTTTGCCCACCGGCGGCGAAGGACCCTGGACCTGCGGTAACACAAAGACAATACCTTTACCTTTTTAGATAAAAACTGTTAAAAATTGGCATTTCTTTATAGTCACTTCATTATTTAATAATGAATTAATTAATTATAACTCAGAATTTTAAATGTTAAATTTGGTGGCACAAAAATTCTTGTATATAGAATCACTGTAACTCAGAACCATTTCAGTGTGTGTTTTATCGGCGAATATGGGAAGGACCTACAATTTTCTGCCAAATCGGAACTGATGAAGTGCAGAGAGGCACTTTTTTAAGACGATATAGTACGCCATCTTTTTTCAATAATTATATTTCAAACAACAATAATGAACTCATCGACGTCATGGGAGGAAAAAAACGTTGAAATCCAATTTGTCGAAGAGTCTCATGGACCAGCTGAGAGGAAATATATGTGCTGGTTGCAGAGATTATACAAAAACAAAGAAGAAAGGCGAATGGATGCAGTGTGTCCTGTGGGAAGTGGTCTCACAACTCCTGTATACTGCATTCAAAAACACTTCCGATGGATGTGGTCGTTTAAACCTTAAATAAATGATTGCCCGCCATATTGCCCTATGTGTAGGGCATTATGGTTTTTTGAATTCTAAAATTTATTTAATTTATTCATATTTTGTTTTTCCCAAATTTAATAAATATTTATGATTGAAATAAAAAATGGTGTCCGAAGTAAAATCATTTCAGAATTAAATTAGGTGCACCATAAATCCCGAATTTACCCTATAGGTATTTTTTAAAAATGCAAATTACAAATAATGTACAATTATAATACTCACTAAGTTCACTCTATGGGATTAATCATATGAACAGAAATATTAAAAATCTTATAAGTATATAGACCTATCACCTACTACTTATAAAATAAGTATGTGCAATACCTACTGAGTATATAATAAATAACCTTTTAAAAATGTTTCCACTGTTCGTAATCTACCTTTACTCACCACACTTTTAAGAAACTCCTACACAAAATTGTCTACAGACAGACTCTGAATACCTACAAAACATTTTTAAATTCATCAGTTTTTTTTTTTTTATTAAATAAATCTTCTCTCCTTCATTTTAAAATTTATATGCGTTATCGAAACTTTTTGCTACACTCTTTTGATTGTTTTTGTTTTGTTATACTTTTTGATTCGGATGTTGATCTTTCAATTTTGTTTCTTTTTTATTTTTTATTTGTATACCTATGTACTTAGTCTTAAATACATGTAATGTGTTAATAATTTTTTTTAAGCGTTAATTTTATACTTTTAACCCCTCAAAGAAATAAATTTAAAATTAGTTGTATTAATACGTATGTATGTATGTAGGTATATTCTATTAGGTTAATCTGGGCATTTTGGGCCCACTTTCAACATTGCTCAACAGTGATGAAACTTATGTCATATGAAAGCGTATGGAGAGCATTTCATTATATGGCAGCTAAATTGAAATCGAGCGAAAAAGTTGTGTTTTGACACATTTTATAAAAAAAGTATTTGAAATGCAAAAAAAAATATTTAAAAAAAATGACAACACTTACTAAAAAGTGTTTCACCTTTTCTGAAAACCTGAAGTATATTCTTTCATTTTATTTTTAAATCAACTTATTTGTATAAATATAGTTTTCGAAAAAATTACTTTCAAACTAACTTCCGGTTTGCAACCAAAAAAAATCGATTTCCGGGTTTGATGTCATATCTGAAAAGAACATCTAATTTGTCACATATTCCATCAATGGAACAATTTTTCTAACTCTTTATTTAATTAAACAACACATTGCTTAAAAACCCTATTACCCATAGCTTGTCGAAACAAGCCCATAAATCAAGGTACAGGCCTAAAAAATCAAAATCTTTTCATATGCATATTAAGAACTATATACCAAGTATAAATAACGTAAAAATTACCGATTTTCAAGACCCACCCGTTTTTCGTTGTACGCTTCACGTGAAATGCCCCATGAATGTAAGTTTTTCATTTCTTCTCTTCATTGTTGGTGCAGAGAAACCTTTTTGTTCACTAGGAAATTATATCAACAAATAGAACGTCAAATGATGTCCGCGTTTTATTTAGCATCACAGAACGCACAATTCTATCGAGGACTGCCCGCACTGCGCCAGTCCGCTTGCCAGTTTTTAATATCAAAATCATAATTGAAAAAATGAAATTTTACCAATGGAAAACCCCATTAAATTACAATTTTAATAAACATTAAAATTATACTAATTTAATTTTTTACGAATTCCATGCTAACATAAAATATTATATGGTGCGAATAAAAAAATATTCCCAAGCACATTATAGTGCTTGGTTATTGGTAAGGCCCAATGTGTGATTTTATTTATTGAAATAGGACTCTGGTCATAAAGTAGGTACCTTTATCGGATTGTATAAGTTATTGTCATTTTGTTTTTAGTTAAATTAACGTCCCAGCAGGCGGTTAACAGCTGTGAGATGAGTGTATTATAATAAAAATCTGATATTATAGTGAAATTATCTTAATTTGTTTTTTAAAAACTGTCTTGCCCTAACAGCTGTTACAAGTATTTATTTAGAACATATTTAAAAGAATATTATTTGAAGCTGTAATTGAAAAAAAATTCTTTATAATTAGTACATCCCTATAATTAACGTAATTGCAGTTTTGAGCTTCAAAGAATTTTTGTATTTTACGTCGCACAACATTTATAGAATAAAATACAATCTGATTTTGTTTTCTTCAATAGTACGTACATATACATACATATGTACAATGTACATATATACGTAGATAAAACCCAGTCTTATAAATATATAAAAAAAAGTTTCATCTCCCATTTAGACCATACACTTTATCCGTGAATCATAGTACCTATACATTTCACCTTGCGCAATCATTTGTAGTACGCTATTCATTTCAGTGCATTGCTCCGGCTTATTTTATAGTGAAAGCTGTTGAAACATTACTTACTCTCTAATGGCAATTTCAGGACAGAAATGGAAATAATTGTATGCATTTTCCTTACTTATAGTACAGCATTATCATCATCATCATCATCATCGTCGTCATCATCATCATCATCAAGGGAAGCAGAATCAGGAGTACAGGAAAGGAGTTTGAAGTTATACAGTGCTATAAGGGCAAATTTATATAGCAACAGCAATAGAAGCATTATTTACCCAGGGGCCAGGAATACCATGCAACAGCGACTGAAAGTATATTATAGGTACATTTCAGGTTATAGGAAGGTAGGTATATATAGGTACAGGTATACCTTTCGTTATTTTCTGATGCACTATCATAATAACAAGCAACGTCGACCTTTCACAAGCACCTTCTTTTAATGTATAAACCCACTCGTCAAAGCTTTGCGTGCGAAGCAGTGATTCAAGATTACATTATATGTCAATTCAATTACCCCCTGGAAAATGGCTGCAATAAAACAAAACATCAAGACGTATACCCTCTATACGTATAACATGTCTGAAGGATATGCTGTGCAGTAAAAGGTAGCATCCCATTCATCGTCGAGTTCACTTTGAATACCCTTTATATATACATATATCATATGTAGGTATACGTTTAAAGTGGGTATAGGCCACCTTGCCGCCCCTTCAAATGATATACCCAAGCCCATCACCGCCACTGCCACCGCCGCCGCCGGTGTGAACCCCTCCAGACGATATGAGAGCCGTACACCATCATCAACATCAACATCAAAAAGAGAATATCTTTGGCCCAGACCATCCTTTTCCTTTGTCTATTACTCAAACGAACGACTTTCGAATTGGGAGCATTCTTCATATTTAAAGCTGTGAAATATTTTTCGGACCATAAGATGGATTCGTTCCTAACCCAGATAAATGATGGTTCATTCATTTTTTTTTTTTTTTTTATTCAAACGAGGGCAAACATTTTTTTTTATGTTTTGCTATTTTATTTTTTTGTTTTTTGCTACTTTGCTGCTTGCCTGACTCTTCTTCACTATATATTTGGCCTTATGAGATGGGACATGGGATGTTGTTTTATATTTAAGTCTACCCTAGTTTCGGTTTAATAAATTATTATATATGGGAATGTGCCCCACCTGAGCATGAATGAACAGCTATTACTATACATGATGGGCGATTGGGATGGGATGCAGCCTATTTAGTTGTTAGACCGCAGTATGACTTTCCCACTTCGTATCAGTATAATATAAGCTAATTAAAGTTATAAGCAAACCTTTTTCCTTATATTTTAATGGCAGGAAAATCTATCGTTACGACCACATCTTAATAATAACCGTCTAAACTTTATTACTTAAGGGTCTATGAAATTTGATCTTTTGGGAGGAAGGAGGGGCGGAAGTGGGGGGGGGGTTGTTAAGGTGTTTTGATAAGGGTTAAACGGTATACCTATGTTTTATCGTTTCATTTTTTTTTTTTTGTAACATTTTCTTATAAAATTGTATACAAAAGGATAACAGGAGAGCTATATATTTATTATTTCTTTAATATTTATGGTGATGAGCATTGTGTAAATAAAATGCTTTGAGCGATATGGTTATGATCGATATCCTTTATCGACATTCTCTGTATTCACCAATTTGGAGTAAAAAAAAAAAAAAAAATCATTATTTATAGCAACATTTTGTTAATGCGGTCAGAAGTCCTTTGTTAAACCAGAATACTTAGAAGGGATTTTTTTTTTTCTTTGATCCATGTTGGATATATTTTCTTTTGAAGAGTTCTGCAGTGTGAGAGGAGGCGGATATGATTTGAATTTTACTATGTCAGTAAAGATACTCTTGTTTTTTTTTTTTTATTATACCTAAGCTTTGATTAAAAAAGCTATAAATTTAAGAGAAAAAATATCAGAGGTTTTTTTTGAAGGATGTTGTGAATTTATCAGCGACCGATTTTTCTTCTTTTATTGCAGATCATGACCTTTTTTATTAAAAATTTTAAGATATACCTATAAAGAGGACAAAATTGTCAGGTTCATATAACAAATAAAGTTTTAACTAATGTATGTATATGTAGTATGTACGTTAGAAGTTTAAGTTTAACTAAATATTCTAATACTCAAAAAAAAAAAAAAACGCAGGGTTAGCTTTGCCATACGATTTTTCTTTGCATTTTTGGTTGAGAACGTATGTAAAACTTTTAAGCTTAGAAAAGGTTTGTATTATACATACTTATCATCAGCTTCACATTATTATGATTGCATCGTTTATCGCATCGCTGAACACAATGCGACGGAGCCGGAGTCCGAGTCGCATTGTCAAATTATTAAATGCACACCAAATCAATACTACGAGCAGAATGGAACGTAACTGCAGACGGAGATGCAGTCGGAGCCGCAATCGTTCAAGAACTTTTAATTTTTCTCGTACACGGCTTATGACGTTTCAATTTACATATCTACATAGCTATTTGAATAAAAAAAAATAGCTATACTCTGTTCAATTTATATTTGCAGTCTAGGGAAGATAGGCTATTTGCCTTTCAGTCTCACCATTATGGAATTCAATAAGCTATCTTCATTTTAAAGCTCTTACAGGGTTGCAGTAGTGAGCATTTAAAATTGCCGCAAATCTCACAAAAATATCGATAGAGTTACCAACTATTTATTAATATACGCATATTTTATAATCAAAAACTATGATATCCTAAATAAATTTAACAACTTCACTGTCCAATGAATCATATGTGATTCATGAAATCCATTTTGTCCCATGTTTCCTACGTCCATGAATCACATATGATTCAAAAGTTTTATTAAATGAAAATTATTCTACGTCCACATACAAAGTGATCAAGCAACATCTCTACGTCCATATATTTTGTTTAGAAAATAAAACTTCAGTATCACGTCCAATGAATCACATGTGATACATACATTTTTTTTTGTACCGTGCTTACAGCGTCCATGAATCATATGTGATTCATGAACATATGTTTTTAATAATGTGTATATTACATTAAAAAAATCATCTCAATGACATAATTTTGATGTAAATATGTTGGCTATATATAGCCCATAACATAGCTGCAAAAAAAAATGGAAAAATGTTTAAGAAAACGCATTTTTTCATCAATGAATCTTTATATTTTTTTGATAAAATAAATTGAAAAACAACAAGAAAGTAATACAACAATTGGATAAAAATTAAACAAATAACAATAACAATTTACATTTTTAAAGTTTAGACACTTGTCCTTTTATGTTTAAAGTTAAAACATGTTAAGCAGAATGCCTTATTGCATTGCTTGCACTCTGTATTTACCTGTTTTGCTTTCAAGGCAGCTATATGACCATCTCTCCTCAGGTTCTTATAGCACAAAGCGCAACGCTTTCGCATAATTTTACCATTTGAAAGTGGTAGTTCCGTGAGAAAATGTTGGCTTGGATGTAATATTGTTGGAGGAATTCTTGAGATATTTGTTGCGGATGCACAAGAACCGAGCAATACTCTCAACAGCATTTCTTGAGCCTGCAACATGGAAATTGGACCGTCGTCTGCTAATTTGTTGTATATGCATCTAGCATTGATGACTGCAACTCGGAACAAAAGGTCTACAGCAACTTTTTTATACCACGTGAGGGTTTTTCGCAATGGCGAATGAAATGCAGCTAATTGATCTGCTATATCTATGCCTTTTTTAGCGCCATTGTAATCTATTACGGCATTTGGTTTAATTTTTTCACCATTCCATAGACTTACTGCTGACGATTCATTTCCATGGCAATTAGATAGCATAAGGACATTCCTTTTATCATGCCATTTCAGCACCGTGATGCATCCATCCTTTTGTTGAGCAATGCTTTCATTTTTTTTCAATTTGTGCTTAGTGACGTGTGGTGGAAGATCTGCCCGATTTTTTCGTATTGTTTCACATAAGTCCGTGTTGCGATTTTTTAAATACGTTGCTAATGGTAAACTGGTATAATAATTGTCGGCGACAATCATTCGTCCCTCACCTAAAAGGGGTTCACACAATCTGACAAGAACAGATCCCGGCTTGTCTAACCCTTCCATTGCCAAAGATGCTCCTGAATATATTTCGTAGGACCACGTATAACTATCAACTGTGCACATTTTGTAGACTCTTATGCCGTACTTACTGGATTTTGAAGGGTTGTACGTTTTTATTTGCAGTCGACCGTGAAACTTGATTACCGATTCATCTACCACAAGTATTTCGCCAGGAGTATACAATGACCGGAAGTTGCCAGTAGTTTTTTTATTAGAGGATCAATTTTGTATGTTTTATGTGTCCTTTCTTGAAGCAAGGGAGAAGCAAAATGCCAGCAACGCAATATTAGTGAAAATCTATTGTATGACATTTTTATCATATGCATAAGCGGATAATTGTATAATGGGTCCAGTTTCCAATAGTGCTCAATTGTCGTCAAGTTAACGACACCCATTAGCATAACAACACCAAAAAATTGCTTCATCTCTTCAATGTCCACATCTTTCCATCGTCGTAATCGATTAAATGCAGACGTTCGTGATGATCTTAAGATGTGGGCATATGTATTGGTATGTTCAACCATTTCCATGACAATATCCGCTGTTAGCAAGTTTTCAAAAATTTTTACAAAATCAATTTTTCCATTTTCATTTGTGATGGCATCAATTCGATGAATCCCAGAAATTCCAGTAAATTGCTCTCTGCCAATTGGTAAAACTTCTTCATGCCAAACAAGCTCAGTGGCATCGGGTGAGATTCCATTGCCTGATGTCTGAAATCCTCAATTTCCATGTCCATTTTCAAATTATGTAGGTATATTATATGTATGTCCTGTGACTCCTTTATTACAAATATTTTTAATTTTCTTCATGTTTGTAAGGAAAAAAATCTAAAGATGACCTGATAATTTCAATCTAATTTATGTGCAGTGTTTTTAAAACATGCTTTTAAAGTGTATAATCACGTCTAATGAAGAACTATAACGTAATAATCCCTTATAATAATTTTTTTTATGAATCATATATGATTCATTGGACGTAGTGATATGCTATGAACACTTACTACGTCCATGAATCATATATGAACATAAAATGAAAAGCCTAAGGTAAAAAAAACGATTTTACTTTAAATTCAAGTCAATCGTAATGCTTTCGACCAAAAAAAAGGCTGGACGTGGAGAATATTTTGAATCAATTTGTATAGGGACGTAGAACACTTTTCATATTTTTCTTATTTTGAATCATATATGATTCATGGACGCTGGAAACACGGTACAAAAAAAGTTCTATGTATCATATGTGATTCATGGGACGTGATGGTAATGTCCTTATTTCTGATAGGAAATAGTGAACGTAGAGACGGTTTTCAATCAGTTTGTATGGGGACAGTGAAGTTGATCTTTTTCCACACCTCTCTGAAAGACAATAGCCAACAATTTGTATAACTGTATTTTAATTTTTAACTGTTTTTCCATACATAAAAGGAAATCCTAAAACATGAAAACAGAAAAACACCAAACGTCAACATTTTTTCTCTAAAGTCGAAATATTTGCTACCAAAAGCTCTAAAAAAGCTTAAATCCTGAAAGTTACATTACAAAAACCAAAGAATATGCCATATGAATTTCCATCAACTGGGCAATGGTAATTCTGATTCAAAGTGTTTTTTTTTTTAGTAAAAACAATGTCAACAAGGGTTGGTTGCAAATTTGCGATCAGTCTCCTTTCACCCCGGGGAGCAGATAGGTCATGGTGGGATGTACGTGAGCTCAAAGAAGATTACAAAAACAATTTAAATGTAACTCAGTGCTTCTGTTTCTTATTTCAGTGGCAATTTCTTAAGTTAAGGTGCAGTGCAAGCAGCAGCAGGCACCAGTGTTTTTGAAAAAGCTCTCCCATAAAGCCTGTACCACGGTTGCAAAAGTCGATCCAATTGTACTTTTTTCGATACATTTGACTTGGCTAAAGTACACAAATACACTTTTATAAAATTCGATACAATTTTCTATTTTATGTCAATTCATTATAATATATGACTAAATAATTTTACTCAAAAGAAAGTGATTTAAATCGCTTATAGTGGACTTATTTTTTTTTAATTAAAAAATAAAAATTTATCTACACGTTTTTCTGTGTTATCGGCCTGTTTTCATATCACTTGGAAGACGCTTTTTTAGCTTATTTAAAAAGACCTAATCCTTGAAAAATGCTAAAAACCGAGTTAAGCCGCTTTACCTTTTGAGTAAAGAATTTATTTTTTACTTTGTTTCCGTAAAGTTAAACTGATCGTTTATATTTAAACACACAGAGAGATAAACAAGAAGATTTATTCTAACATGCACTACTTTTCAAAATACAAAGTTTTATACGTCATTTGCGTAAAAAATAAAATTGCAAGATAATCATAAGCGCAAAATGGAAAGTCAGTTGTTTAAAAAAATGAGATTTATATGCAAAAGCGTTTTTTTTTCTATAACGCAGTTTGCTAAAGTCATATGTTCGATAGTATCAACTGCGTTTTATTGCTAATTTATAGCTAGCAATAAAATACCAATAAAATGCTTTAGCCAGTTTTATATATCTACACTCTTTATTTATGTGACCATGTTCGCAAAGTATTCTTGTTTCCTTGTCTGCACTATGCATCATTTTATATCTTGATTATCGACAGCTTCGCGAACGACGAATCCAAATCCAAGAAAATTGATCAAACTGATTTTGTTGTAGCAGGAGAAATGACGATCATTTGATGATCAACTTGAAGTTGACTTTTTAAAAACGAAATAAATTTGTATGAGAAATCTTCGAAATTTTGAGAAGTAAATCTTCTTAAATTTCAGTTTAATGGCGGATGTAGACATAAATGTAATATGGTTACTTTTTTTTTTAAATAAAAAGATTTATTTGTTGAAAAAAAAATAATCAAGAAGTACAATTCGATACACTTCTTTTAAACTTTTGATACATTGCCGAAATGCGATTTTTCATTCCTGGCCTGTACAGCAAATATAAATTGAACAGAGTATAGACAAAAATATTGAAGCTTATGTAGTGCATAATGCATACATATTAACATTCAAGACCTGGATAACTTTTACTCGAAAAAATATCTTGAAGTGATGTCATCGAAGTAGCTCGTGGCATAATGGTTAGAGCGTAGAACTGTTACACCAAAGCTGTCTTGGGTTCAATTTCCAGCCTATGCCACCCAAAAACAGAAATGTTTTGACTGGTTACTGCTTCTGAGGAGGAATTTAAAAATTCTCCAAGAGTATCTATTGTCATAAAAAAGTGCTTACCACTTTAGCCGTTAGGATTCGGCCGAAAATTTGTAGGTCCCCTTCATTCCTGGCAATATAAAACGCACACTGGAATAGTTGAGAGTTGGAAGTCGCTAAGCCCTGGTTTTACTCGAGCTGTCAGACCATCCAATTTATTTATTTTTGTGTCATCGAATGATTATTGAATGTGATAAAAAAAATACCCCAATTAACATATCAGCAGGCACCCGCACTTTAACTGATCAAATTTTTATTACAATTCCGAAAAACAATTTAATTTCAGGAATAATATAAACCGATATAATGTCTGATGCAACTACATACGAAGCAGGCTGAGAGATATTGCGAAACATTAGCAAAAATTAACCAAGAAAAAGGCAAACACAGGAGTCAAATTTTTACAAAGTTTAATAAGTAGATTTAACGTTACTGATATCACCGAAAAACTTTCTGAATTCTTTTCCACACATATTACACACAGTAATGAAAAATCCCTTCCAGTCCACCAAATTAACATCTTGCTCAATCAATGTATACATTATACATAGAAGAAGCTGATGAAACCGAAATTCAATATATACTGTGTAATCTGAAATCTGAATACGAATAAATTAAGTCCAGGAGCTGACGGAATAAGAGTGTGTGACATAAAAAAATTAATGCTTATTTTCTAACACCAACCATGCAAAAATTAACAAATAAAGTCTGACACAAGGATGCGTTCCGAAAATCATGAAGATATCAGTTTTTTTGTCCGATCATACAAAGGAGGAAAGAAGACCTTGAAATCTTTATTTAAAAAAGGAAAAAAAAAAAAATCACGTCATCAAAAGTTAAGAGTTAAGTTTAAGAGTTAGTTATGATTTTAGCAAACAAAAAAGTCAAAAAAGTTCCACTGTGTGCCAGAGGTCTAAAAAACCTTTTTCTCAAAAATTATGTCCCACTATAGACTTCTTGATTTTTAAGGTTCTATATTATCTTCGTATTACTAATTAAGTTTTCATTTATTTTAAAATATGACATTCCATAAAGCTAACATAGGAAGGATAAAAGAGTTTTTCATAAAAAAATATTATCAAAGTTCTGTTTGAAGGTAAATACAACTCAAAACTCAGGAAATCCATTTAACAAAATATCTACTATATATAATGTAGATAACTTTAAAAACAAACTGAAAGTTTTTAAAACAGAAATTAAGGTTCGTCCATCTTTTGACGATTTTTTTATTTTTTAAGTGACACTTTCACATGCATTTTAACAGAAGAGAACGTATGCACCTACAACAAAACAGAACACCTACATCATGTATAAAATAAAACCTTTCAAAAATAGTAGCTATCTATGTATAGTTTTATATTGGGTATGGGTTGTTCTGTTAGTTGGTATGCTAATAAGGATAGGAAAAATGAGAAAACGGAAAGACTGAACTTTTCATATAGCTTCCTTTATGAGAATAAGGTTCAACTTTTAATTAAGTTTTCGAAAAGTAAAATCATCATGATGCCCACTTCTGATTCGAGTCGCTTTGACATTTTGCTTAATATAATAATTTTTATTAGTGTAGTTTTCTTTTCTTTTCTTTAGTTTTTTTTTATTAATATTTTTTTTCCCTTCGTTTATGTAGTTTTCACATCTGGAAGAATCTAAGGATGGATCGTATAATTTACAAAATGAGTATTTTTATGTCTTCTCTTCCATTATCTTATTTATATCTCTTGTGCTGTGATTATACTTGAAATGGTGGATGGCATTGCGAACTAAAAATTTAACGAAATAGGGACGTAACCAGCTATATACTGTCAAAGAGATTATTAAACACGATGGTTTTAAGGAGCTCTTTTTGCTTTTAATGGAAATGAAATAAATTCTGTAAGGGTAGATCTTTTACCTCTATATAAGCTTTCGTTTAGTAATATAATTTGTCGTAATTAAAGAACAGTAAAGTAGTTGTTATTGAATTTACGTAAATTGTTAAGTTAATTTGAATTTATAATGGAAACATTGGGCACTATGAAATATTAATTCTCT